>BLKR01007286.1:0-40343 GCA_011170035.1 Teleogryllus occipitalis | reverse complement strand
TAATATATATATATATATATATATATATATATATATATATATATATATATATATATATTGAGACGAGCTCGAATATGCGCCCTGGTAACGGACTGGGCCATATACAAGAATTCCCAAAATGCCATCTTGGCGGTCCGCTAATTTGAACGCGGCGCGACAACCACGTCACTCTCTGACGTCGGCCGCGGTCACGTCGAACGGAACGCATGACCACGAATAGGAAATTAGAAAGAGGTCATTGTGATTGGCCGATATTCGAAAAACGAGGGAAGCCAGCGGAAAGAAATTTTTTCCGTTGAAAGTTCGAACAGTATCAGAAAAATCTCGGAGGATGACGGATCGCTGCGGAACGCGCCTCACAAATCGTGTAAAAACCGGTATAAGTGACGGTTAGGGAAGAGAAACCGATCGCGAGTCTCTAGCAGAGAGCTTCAAACGAGATAATTTCATCCGAATACGTGAATAAAACTATCATTGTACTCGTTTTGTTGATGAATAACGACGGAGAAGAAACGTGTATCAGTGAGAGCTAATTACGAGAATTCCGCGAGGGCTGAATCGGACTCTTTTCCGTTGTACACCGAACAATTTTCTGCATCGCCGCTACGTCACATCACTGAAGCGAGAAGCCAAGGCGATAACCACTCCCAAAAACACCGCCAGAGAAGCATTTGTGTTGGGGAAGGAAGACGGGCACAGAGGCGAGGCCGAGGTACTTATCGGCCGAGAAGATTGGTACGGGAACGCAGCGGAAGGAGAGGCGGAGGAGCGTGGAGGCCAGGCTACCCCGAAGCATTGCCAGCGCGCGCCGCCGCGGCCAGAGCAGCGAGAGCCCGAGGCGCCGTTCGCAGCATTCGACGAGGCCATTTCACGTAAACCCCCATCAGAGAAGCGTGAGTACCCGTGCGGCAGAACGGTCGCAGAAACGAAAAAGATGTAATCGAACAATGTTAGATAGATAGATTTATTAAAGTTCGCTTTGAGCTAATGCTCGGTGGCAAACATTATTACAACTAGATATACGACAATTACAAAACTATTACGAATATTTACAAATATAATTACAATTAGAATTAGAGATTGATTTTGAGTTATCTGTAAGTTGACTTATAGCTTTTCTAACACTTCACTCCACTTCACTTCACTTCATTTCACTGCGCTGCACTACACTGCACTCCCCTCCCTTCCCATGCCCCCACCACACTACACTTCACTTCACTGTATAAGGGACATGACCATATTATTAATAATAATAATAACGATTATAATAATATAACTAATAATAACAATAACTTAAAAGTTACATCAAAACCAGTAACAGTGTTAATAATTATGATATCAATAATAATAATCAATAATAATAATAATAATAATAATAATAATAATAATAATAATAATAATAATAATGATAAAAGTCCCAGTATTATTAATGATGACCTACATAGAATTAAGTATATTTTTAAATTTCACTACATTAGAAGGAAGAGTCTCTAGTGCTTTTGCAGGTAGTTTGTTCCAATCTACTATAGTACGATTCACAAAGGAGAACTTGCCTACATCAGTTCTTTGCTTTCTACATCGTATTTTCCAGGGATGGTCTCCTCTGCTTTTATAATCAGGTTTCTGTAATCTTTTACTGAGGTCTGCCCATGCTGAGTCCCCTTTGTATATCTTGTACATTACGCATAAACGCGCCCGTTCCCGTCTCTTAGATAAGGGTTCCCATTCATCTCGTCCATCAACGCGTCCATGATTTACAAACTTTCCGGCCCGTTTTTGAATTTTATCTAACGCCTCGATTTGCCCTTTTCTGTACGGGTCCCAGCAGGCCGCTCCGTACTCTAAAATAGGACGAACAAGTGTAGTATATGCCAAGGATCGGGCATTCGAACTACTGTTTTTTAGAATGCGCATTACGAAGTGCAGCGCCCTCCACGATTTTTTCGCCGTATTGTTAATATGATCCGACCAACCCAAGTCGCTACGCAGGACCAAACCCAAATACTTACAGTTTTTTTACACGTGGTATATCGTTAGTTCCTAACTTGTAATTCGAGTGTACGTTCGAGCGAGATTTGGTAAAACAAATGAATTTACTCTTTTCCGGATTTAATTCCATCTTATTTCTGCACGCCCAGTTCCATAAACAGTTAAGATCGTTCTGTAAAATATTTTCATCCGAAGACGCGCCAATACTCCTATAAATTATGCAATCATCGGCGAAAAGTCTAACTTTCGATTTTATTCCAGTTGCAATATCATTAATAAACGCTAAGAATAGCAATGGCCCTAACACACTCCCCTGGGGGACCCCAGAGGTTACATCGGCTTTCGATGAGTGTTTATCACCTATTCTGACTGCTTGAGTTCGGCCCGTAAGAAATTCTTTTATCCACAAGATTATTCGATTATCTAATCCAGTTTTTGACAGTTTTTCAATTAAAAGGCCATGTGGAACCAGATCAAATGCTTTAGAAAAGTCTAATATTACTGCATCGACCCTACTCCCTTCGTCTAATGAATCTGCTATGTCCTGACATAAAGAAATAGTCTGGCTGTCGCACGAATAGCTAGGACGAAAACCGTGTTGATTTTGAAAAAGCCAGTCAGTTTTATTCCAGACTCGTCTAATATATTCCGCAATGATGTGTTCCATCTGCTTGCATACAACTGATGTCAAACTTATAGGCCTGTAATTATTGACAATCCTTTTGTCCCCTCCCTTGTGAATCGGCACTACAATTGCCTCTTTCCAATTTTGAGGAATCGTATTATTATTAATAGTGACGTCCATTAACCGAGCAAGGTAAGGAATCATGGCTTCCCCTCCCAATTTCAATATTTCTCCTGGTATTCCGTCAGGACCTACAGATTTATTTCTCCTAATTTTTGCGATCCTTTTTCTAATAATTCCTGCATCGACTCTAAAGGTTTCTATTATGGGTGTTGTTTCATTTACTGATATCTGATTCTTCGGCTTGAAAACCGATGCGTAATGCCTATTTAAACAAGCCGCCTTTTCACTGTCATTTGTAATTAACGAACCGTCAGCTCCGCAGATCGCTGGAATACTTTCTTTGTTCCCTTTCTTATGTCTTACATACTTGAAGAAATTTTGCCAACAGTTCAATCGATCGTTTAGAATTGATTTCAGGTAATTTTCTTGGGTATGTAACTTTAATGCTAGTAAGTCTTTAGATAATTGTAGAAAATTATTTTTCTGTTCCTTGTTTACATTACGTTTACTATACGCTTTCCTAACCTTCCTTTTCAGTCGCTTCACTTCTTTGTTGAAATACACCGGATCCGAATGGCACCGTAGTTTCGTGGTAGGCACGAATTTTGATAAGCATTCTAAAATTATGTTCTTAAAGTTTGACCATATCTGTTCTACTGTACATCCGCTAGAAGCCCAAGTTAAATATTTGCTTTTCAATATTACACCACACTATTCTTTTAAAAGCTTTTCAAATATTACGCATTTCAAGCCACATTTGTGAATGTTGGCGTGTGGAACTCTTGAATGAAAGCTATGTTAAGAACATAAGTGATCAATGTGCTTTAAACAAGTCACCCAGTTAATTAAGTGTTCAAAGGGGTGTTGTAAGTAGTAAAATTAACTTTGGTCTGTACTGAGTTTTCTAAGCATTGGTGGTTGAAGTGTATTGTGAATTAATAACAACTTTTAAGAAACGAAAGCAATTTAACGCAGGGAATTTAAAACTTTGTGTTCTTTGTGTCCTTAAGACGAAGGTATTCCTACACCAACTGGTGCATGAATTACAAATTATTTAATGAATGATGAAATAAGGTGATTTGTTTTGATAAGAGGTAGTGATGACTGCTTCCAATATGCATTTACGAGTACGAAGGTTGTGTTCTAAATGTGATTATTTGTGAAGGGTTGTTATTTTTGTTGAATTTGTGTGTTGTATTTTTTTTCTTGGTTTTAGAATATACCGCCCTGCATACCAGAGCCACAAGTGTTTTTCTTTGAGTGTAAGCTGGCCAGTATTCGTATGAAATTAAAGTTTTTAAATCTTGAAACCTACATTCCATCTGTTACTACTGTATCAATAATTTAAAAGAAACAACTTTGTGTCTTTCAAATAATTCTGAACCTGAAAGTTCATTCATGGTCATGTCTGCTTTAATATAGATTTCAGTGGTCTCTTCATATCTACCATGTATCTCTATTACTACTCAGCTTGCCACGCGCCCTTTTATAAATCCCCAAACAAGTTCTATTGGATTTAGATCTGGATGGTACGCTGGAAGACGGAGATGAATATGGCCATATCCAATGATTGTTTGATCAACGACGTATCGTTTTTCAGTGGGCACACTTTGAATGATTTGTAATAACTGGGCTTTTGTGAGTGATGGATCAAAAGCAACCCCATGATTATTTAGCCATTCTACTATATCTTTTTTCAAAAGAGCAGAGTTTGGTTTACTGTCAATTTCGGTACAATGGTACTTTGCGTTGTCCATTTCCATAACCGAGGCACGGGGCAACCTTATCAGGAACTCTTTCAGCCACGTGTTGAAACTTTCTGCATTCATTGACGTGTGATTATCTCCTGTTTTTTGTTGCCGAAGAGAATATCAACAAGGCATCTTCGACAAACGCGTCTTCACTTCCCCCATGAACAATAATTAATCTTTGTCCTTTGCCTTGTTGTAACTCCAATATCTTCCTCAGACTGCCAACACCTATGTTACCCTATGTGATGCCTGAATGTATGTTTCGTCGATATACTCTATATAAAACCCTTCTTCTCTGTTCTTACGGATTTCTTAAGTAACGCATACGCCATGTCACAATATCGGGGCGTTCGATAAAAAGTTTTCTATTGGACTGGCATCTTTTCCACTTGAAACCAAGCTTCCGTAATCGCATTCTGAGGAATTATCTGCCACAGTCGATAACTTCGTCTTCCTTCAGTGCTGTTAATAGCTTCCATCAGTAAGACACTCTTTTTTTAACAGTGTAAAAATAATGAATTTTCTGCCGAGTAGTAGAATCTGTTTAAGAATCCACTTCGATCAGTTTTGTTCTCTCCATTTTCTTTCCTTTTGGAGTTGAAAATGTGAGCTGACCCTTTGCTACACTTTCTCGCCCTTCTCTAATTACGGTTTTCACTATGGATTCCGAAATACCTGTCGCATCACTCGCCATCTGCATTACATTTCCATCGTGCAAATTTAATGTAATTTTGAGCTGGGGAAAATACTGATCCACTCGATAAAATATTTCACGCGCTTGTCCTCTGAGGGGGCTACCCGACACACTGACCGATGATGAAGATGCCATTATAAAAAGCACAATGGCGAACAAAATTTGGCAATAACAGCAGCTACTGTGTAAAACACACTGTCACTGCTCATTAGCCACGGTAAAACTGGGACTGGAGAGCGAAACCTTTCTACAAGACATGGCTTTATTTTCTGTTGATCGTTTGGACAACCCCTACTGTAGAAACACGTAAGCTGCCTTTCGTCTGAATTTCTCACTCATTGTCACTCATCAGTGCGTTATCGCCAAACTCGCAGTGTTGAATTTCCGCGCGATCCACGAGAGAAAGACAGAGAGAGATGTTGTGACAAAGAGCGCAGGCAAACGGGGAAATATTAGTAGCTTTGGAGGGGGAGGCCACATTCGGGCATACGCAGTGGAAGGTTTTTTTGAGAATGGTAGAGCAATAGCACCCTAGCATATATTCTAAGAAATGACGAATCTTCTCTCTGCAAGCTTTTTAGCGTTTTACGAGAGACTAACTTCTACAGCCTTATCTGAGAGAAGATAATGCCAATTATTTGGCTTTTAGTCCGGTATTTTAAAGTAATTATCCGGCTCTTTTCTGCCAAACCCTCTTTTATTAGGATACGTTCCTTTTCAGTTTTACTTTGCTTTCCATATAAGTTTTAAAAACATTTTTATTATTTTTTTTAGCTTGGCACTGCAACATTGCTTATCTAAACGTATGCGTACCTATTCTAAACGTTAATTTAAAATTATATTTAAACGTTTTTATATATTTAAAATGTTTAATATAGCATATAAAAAATAATGTTCATAGATTCATTTCATTAAGATTATAGCTGGAAAGTGATCTTTATTAGAGTCATGTATTGTCATATTTATCAACTTTTTTATTTATTGATATAACTAATTTATTCTAAATATGTTTTTGTCAGCAAATTAATATTTGTCATATTTTTAGGATTATTGAAAAGCAATATAAAATGTATTAAAATATTCTGAATTTAAGATAAATAGAAATATTATTCAATGAAATTTTAATTTAGGAAAATCATAATTTTTAATAGGAACATTTTCGTTCGTAATTTAATAAAAAGTACGATGTAGAAGGGCGGCAAAATACACTGACCCAGCCCAATCTAATATTATTATTATTATTATAATTATTGTTAATAATTGTGAGATTATCAATATTGTTAACTTTTAGTTTAATCGGAGAATAATTGTCTTGTTCCACGTTTCTATTGTCTCGCGAGAAGCGTTGGGCGCAATGTTAATCTGGGTAGATGGTGGAAGTCCTCTCCACGAAGGATGAGGGCATTGACCGTCTTCAAAAAGGACATTGCTTCTCTTTCTGAAATGGGACGTCAAATTCAACACTTAACGATTGTTTACACGTGAACAAAAAGCGTATGATATTAAATTGTTCAAACTTTTATCAGCAAAACGAAAGAATTGTTTCAATCAACCCCTATGGAAACTATTCAATCGGTTTGCGAGTTAGAAGCTCCCCGTAATACTCTGTGTCGGGTTGTGTGGCGGTAATTCGTTTTGCGTTTACCAACATTATTTGAAGACTGTTTTCAGTAATAAGTTAAAATTATGATCTTATTTTACGTAACATTTAATGTTATACAATTACAATGACTTATGTAATAATTTAAGCTAGGCGATAATGAAATGAAATATCATATTAAAAATTGAAAGAGTTATAAAAAGCTTTATAATTATTTGTTAAGATGGGGAAAGTGGCAAAGGTATCATTAGCATTGTGACCAACCTATGGAAAAAACATGTTTACGAACAGTCCGTTATAACCAAACGCGCGCGAAGCAGGGATGTGGGATGTGAGTGAGACTCTTTGACGTGTTATATGCAAGCGCTCTGTGGGGTTGATGCTCCTACGATTTTATTTACTGAATTAATGTTTATTTGTGGTTTTTCATAGAAAGTGTGTACGTGGAAGAGTGTTTCGAGAGTTTTATGTGATGGTTTTCAAATTGTCGGTTATGATTCGTGTAACACTGTGTACTGAGCATGTTATAACTTGGCCGTGACATAGTTTTTTAAAGCAAAATCATTTTGAATTGTTTTTAATATTGAAGTATTAGAATTTTTAATTAACGTTTCACAATGAAGAGTTTAAACAAGTACAGTTTGCCAACTATTTTGGAACGATTAAAAAACCCTCCAGTGGAAATTTTGTTGGATAAAAAGGTGAGTTATAAATTGTGAGTGAATGTAACAATTTTGTATTTTGAATACTATTAATTGTTCATGCTTACTTCACTTTGTTTATAGGAAGATATTATTCGCATTAATGAGAATGATCAAGAAGCATTATGGAACTGTCTTCTCACAAATGTAGAAACAGTTATAAATACAGTTTTATATCCTGACCGAGGATCCCAGAATGGCAAGCAATCAGAGAAAAATAACACTGAAAAACATGTTAAGGAAGTTGACAAACAGGTGTGAAATTATTTTCAGAGAATTGCAGTTAAAATTAGTATAGGATTGACAGTTGAATGAAATAACAGAATGTTCGGAAGGAACTTTATATCTTTTTTGAATTCTTTACTTTAGGTTGGCCACTGTTTGAGGGCAGGAGTATTTTTTTTGAGTGTGTATGTGGGTGATATATCCAGAAGGTACAAATCATGAAGGTGGCCCAAAATATGCTATGATTCTGAAAACTGCAGAATTCCCATTCTTGTCAGTGGTTGTATGGCTAGGTTGATCTGCTTTGCCCACACAGTTTCAATTCAGTAGGCAAGGCTTTGGTCTCCACAATTTTCATAAAATGATCTGAAGTGTGAATACAATTTTCATTCCATTTTTGTGCTATAAAACTTGGTAACACAGGTATGTTTCTGCCTCCTCAACTTTTCCCGCAGTGTCTGCAAACTAAGTGGCCAAGTTAAAGTAAAGGTCAGATGAATGATGGGTCATGTTAATGCCTTGGCATCCTGTGAATGTCAATCATTTACCGATTGTTCTTAGACATTCATTTCAATTTGTTATCAATTATGATTTTATGAATGTTTATGTGAATTCTTAATTTTAAGGATGAAGATTTTGCTCAAGAGTTTCTCTTTACACTGTTACAATTAGCACACACAGTCATTGATGTGCCAGAACCTACTGTTCCTGATTCAATGACAAGTTTAGTAACAGTAATGGTGGAATTGTTATCATGCCCAAGTGTTTTCTTAGAAGTGAGTAAAGTATTTGTTAGATTCACAGAAATTGATTTATTTGTTGAAGTAGAGAACAAGGTACAACTTAAGGAAGTCGTTTAAACTGGCTGTCCCTGCTGGTCAGATGAGGGGAAATCCATGGTGGAGGGAATGAGGGATTGTTAGAGGGTATTGAGGGGTATCTTCTAGTGGACAGGAGGGGTGAGCAATGTACATATAATATGATGCAAGTATGTTAAGCAAGGCATGGACAATCTATATAAATTTTAAAAATTAATTTACTAAAATAATTTTAATGCTTCATGATTCGTTACTTTCTGTGTTATATCATTTCACATCCTGGTACCTTGTTGGAGTGCTGTTACTATTGTATTGAAGCAAAAGTTGCATAGCGGTAATTTTGTTGTTTTATTTTGATATTTTGTTTAGGACAGGGTAGCTGTCAAAGTGGTTAACTAAGTTTCTGTTGAACAGTTATGTTTCTTGCACTCTTTTGATTCTTTGTGATGTGTGTTTTTGATCAGGTGTTAGTGATATGAAGGTGAGAATAAATGTGGTTCTTTACATGTGCCGAAAGGGATGTTTGGCTGTAATTAAGTGGATTTAAAACCATGGATTGATTGTAAAAGGGTTTTGGTGTAATGAGTGAGAGTTCTATATGGTTGCTTAAGTGGAAAGAGTTGAGTTATAGCTTCAAGTGTGTAAGTGCAGTAAGAAAGAGGCATGTGTCTTAAATGTTCTGAGCAAATGGGGATGTGATTTGTGAGAAGCAAAATGCGAAAGATTCTTCCTTTTCCTTGGGGGACATCTCCAACTTCTATGAAAGGTGAAGAAATCGCTTCTGTGGTAAATTTTTCATTTAGTATTCGAGAGCTCTTTTTATAATGTTAAGAGGAAGGACATAAAGGAGGCACTCTTTCTACTTCCTCCTATTCCCGTCTTTCCACCCTTTCTTCCCCTTCTCCTCCCCTTCTACTGCTTCTCTAGGGAGTACCATGTTCTCTACTTGAAGTGATTTATTAATATGTAATTTGGGTTATGGCTGAGTTGTCACAATTCGAGTTAGATGCCTTGTTTGTTGGTGTTCATGTAAAAATTGCAATGGATTTTATGTATCACACCTTTGGCAATATTTTGTGATGTCAGGTGAATTTTAAAAAGCTTATGTAATTATTGACCATTGATTTTAATAGGTGAAATCTCATATTGTGAAGTTATGTTCTCTTTGGCTCAAGAAAAAACTTCAGTTGGAGGAAAGTATGTTGGTGGATACTTTCAAGTATGTTGTGAAACAATCTCTTCTGGACGGTGCTCTGGTATGATCAGTTTATAAATTTTGCCTTGCATGTTGGTTTCTCTAGAGTAACAAACCTTGAATATGATGGCGGCTCCACATGTTTGGCAAATACTGAGCAACCACTCTCTGAATCCTTAGTAGTGTGGATGGGCTGCTTGCAATTTGCTGAGTGCCAAACATTCTATGCTTGCCCAACCCACAGCATGTTTGTCTTAAGGATACATCAAAGAAAGCAACCATTTGCATATACTGTGGCTACTTGGGATTGGGCAACAGTTGCTCGCTACTTGTGGAATGTGTGGAGCCATTTTTAAATTGTTTTTTTCTTTTCTTTTCTAGAAAGCAGATGTTCTGTCAGTGTGGACGTTCAGAGCTGCTGTAAAAATTGTTATTGAGAGTAAAGATTATTTTAAAGTAATGAAGGATGATTTGTTGGATGTTCCTGTGAGCAAAAACTTCTTAAAATGCAAGGAAGGATGTAATTTTGTTGGATTTATGATGACCTTAAATGTTGAATTTACTCTGGTAAGTTCACATAAATAGCAAAGCAATTGTTCTGGTTTTGTTCCTTGATTTTTTGTGAATGTGTTTGCCCTGCCAACTCCGACATGTTTACATTTGTGTTTCTTACAGTGGAGATTGTATACCTCAATTACTTCATTTACCTGTATATAAGATGACTGAATTTATTTAACTAATTCTAACTATGAGGGTTGGTCAAAAAGTAATGAACTATATATTCCCCTTCATAGTGTGCCTTAATGCTCTGGGCGCTCACAAACATGCTCTACAGTATAAATTAATTGGGACTTATCAAAATGATCGGGTCACCTTTGGCAATATGATGGGCATGAGTCAAAAATTAATGTTTTCTATTCTACATCTTATGAGAACTGCCTACTCCTTCCTTTGAAAATGGGTAGCTGGGTTTTTATCTGTTGTTGAATATTTCTTTGGTTACAGTTGCTGAGGTTGGTCCATTCTTTTGCGTCTTCTTCCTTTAATTTGATCTGTATTGTTTTTATAAAATTTTGATGATTAAATTTCTTCACTCTGGGCAATGCCCGTAGTTCTCCTATCAGCTGTTTCATTTATCATAATTCGAGAATGCGATGTTACACATAGCACTTTCAGGAACTTTCAAGAATTTTAAAGTGGGTATTATTTCTTGACTTTCTTTCAGGATTTCAATTGTTCTTACAATGACGGGCTGTGTATATTTCTTTTTGTAGTTAAGTAATTGAAGGTGTCTCCAAGTACCTGATGAATCGAGTTAGTTATTGCTTACCACCTCGGGTATGTATCTGACAATTAAATTTCTTCTTCACTTTTCTATGGTTGGTACGTTGGCTTCAAACACAAGCCTTACTGTAGGGCTAGTTCTGACGGCTCCACATATTAATCTAGCTCCAGAGTCGTTGATGAGGGTCTTGTACTTTATTGATGCTCCTGTTGGCAGCATCATAAATGATGTAGCCATAATCCATTTTTGATTCACTAAAGATTGATAAGTTCTTTCAGCACCTGAAGTGCTGCATTGAGCACCTTGATGATACCCATTCTTTTGTTGTATTCTTTGTTTAGTGTAGGGATTCCCAGTCTTTTTCTTGCATTGACCCCTTTTTAAAGAATCGTTTTCTTCATTGACCCCCTAATATTTTGTCTACAATATGCAGCATACAAAATCATAACTTTAAAAATTGCACATAATTAAATTAAAAATAACAATTTTGGATACCAATGCGTTCATAAAATCTCGATTTTCAATAATCATTAATGCTTCCACTTCTGAGAAGCTGAGTTTGTAATCTGCATTATTGTTCAAAGGTTACAAAATGTTCAGAGTTTTTTCATGAACTCCCCATAACATTTCTTCAGTGTGGCGAATACTTTTGGCATGTTAGAGTAAACGTTATAAATACATAGTTATTATTTTTTGAGTTTTCTAAACATCCAAACTGTGGGGAGACTAGGTTCTTGGAGACCCACTGTAGAAAGTAAAAATGGGCAACCAATTGTGGGCACTAAAAATTAAATTTTTTATTTAAGTCTGATTGTTGCAAGAATACATATATGCAATGTAGAAGTTAAACATGGAATGCGATTGTAATACTTTGCCAAACCTTGTCCGTGGGAATCCTTATTAGGAGCCTTGGGGAGGTGCAAAAGTTTGCACCAGTCTTGCTATGAAAGAAGACAAGCAAATTTGTACTTTATCATTACTTGTTGTGTAGCTTTATATCATAAAACATTTAATTATTCAGTTCATTAATACTTCTCTCTAATCCGTGGCCTCTTGATTTTGATTATACCAATTAGTTGCCAGTTCTTATTCGGTTATTGACCCCCCTATCAACCCCTTGATCATTGACCCACTTGAAAATTTAATTGACCTTCAGGGGTTTGAGGCCGACCCTTTTGGGAACCCCTGCCTTAGTGCCTTGATGTGTAGTATCCATGTCAATTTCTTGTCTAGTCATTCCCAAAATTTTGATTTCATTTCTCTGTTCAATTTTATGATCATCTAACATGAAGGTAAAATTATTACTATGTAGTCCTTTTCTAGAGAAGATTATGTAGGTGGTCTTTATTTTAGAAATTCTGAGACTGGTTTTGCTGGATAATTCCAAGACCTATGAATTTTTTAGCATTTTCTTGTATTGTTTTCAGATCTTTTCCTGTAATACAGATGTTATTGTCATTTGCATTCATGTTAATAAAAGTAATTTAATTTTATTTTTGTTATGAGGGTTTAATTTTATTTGAGAGTTTATTTATGTTGCGTAAGAACAGAGTGGCAATGGGTACAGATCCTTGTGGTATACAATTCACAAGTTTGTAATTGTCAGAAAATAAACCGTTAATTCTAATCCTGATAATGCATTTTTTTAAGAAATAATGAACTTGATGAAAACGTTCTTTTAAGAAATAATGAATGTTGCCTTTAATCTTAGTTTCAATTAGTACAAATGTTACCACTAATCTTTTTCACACCATTTCATAAGCTTTTTTGATATCCAGCAAAACCATTTGTATACTGTTCTCCAGTGATGCCAGACAGTCCATAGTTGAACGATGTTTTTCTCAATCTACACCTATCCGTAGGGTGAGATAACTTGATACCTCCTGAGAGACCATGTTAATCATTGGTTGATTATTTTCTCTAGCAGTTTATTGAGGTACAGTCTGTAACTATTTTTTGAAGAGATATCCTTTTGCAAGCTTAAGACTGGGTATTTATGGAGAGAGTCAGTCCATTTTTTAGGAAACACGTTTCTTGTATAAATAATATTTTGTATTATTAAGAGGTACTGATTTGCACTTGAAGGCAGTTTCTTAATAAATATATTAGGAATTTCACCAGGACCGGCACTGATTTCTTTTAATTTATTGATGGCTGTATGCAACTTGTTAAAGGTTATATGAATACTTATACGCTTAAGGTTGCTAGTATCATTATCATCATCAATATTGGGCATAAGTTGTTCTGTTACTTCTTTGTGTCTAATAAAATTGGTTTCATAACTTGCGTCGCTAGAGTTGGATCCAAATAATTTCCCAAAACTGTTGGCAATTAACTTTGAATTATGGATATAACTCCCATCTGAGTAGGCAATTGATGACTAGAAAATCATTTTGTTTATGAGAATTTAAGAAAACAGTATTGTTTGAACTATCATTGTTTTCTTGTTCCTTAAAATCATCATAATCGTTTTTGTCACTAGCATCTTAACTTACACCATTTTTATATTTTTTAAAAATATTTTTTATATATTTTTCTTTAACATATTATTGTAGTTGTAGTATTCTTTACAGCTGACACCGCTTCTCACATCCCAGTCGCTTTTTCTATCATCTTTTCCCATGTTTTTCTTGGTCTGCTACGCTTCTGTTTCTTTGAGGTAACTTATTTTAAAGTTTTGTTAGGCCATTGACTTTCTGCCCTCCTTTGGATGTGACTCATCTCAATCCTTAAGCAACAATACATCCTTTATATCAATATCCATTTGATTTTTTATGTCAACATTGGCTACTCTATCCAGTAATGAATGGCCACAATAGCATCTCCAATAGTTTATTTCAGTTGATTTTAATTTTTGCTTTTCACTCTGACTTAGAATCTTAACTTCTGAACCATATGCATATATGCTTCCAACCAGCAATTTGCATCTTCTTATCTTTGTCTTGCTTGTTATTTTTTGGCAATACAAAACATTACTCAACTGTTGTGTCACTACTGTCCCTTGACAGATCCTATGTTTTACTTCCTCTGCACATTCATCTTCCTTTGATATACATACACGAAGATACTTTTAACTTGTATTTTCCTCAATTATTATTGTTCCTTGTGACCCAGTAACAACATGCTCAGTTTTCAATAGATTAGTAGTTAAAACCCAAAATGTATATTCTTCATTTCGTTTTCTCAGCATGAAATCTATATCTTGTTCATCTTCAGCAAGAATAACCTTCTCATCAGTGAAGTGAAGGGTAAAAAATTTATCATTGTTAACTTCTATCCCCATATTCCAATATTTATGTCTCCAATTATCAAGAGCAGCATTTAAATGTATTTTGAAGAAGAGTAGGAACTATACAGCATCCTTAGAGATTGTACTTTTCTATGTCACTAAATTTTCTTCCTGTCATGATCTTGTTTGTGGCATCTTGATTCTTTAACAGTTCTTACACAACCGAACAAATACATCTGTTTTGTGAGTAACCGGAGAGAGCAGCAAGCTTCCAAGTTTGAGACATTTTTGCTAAGAAAACATTTTATCACTCTGTCTCTGGTTTTATGTAGAATGTATATTTCTTTCAATGTGATTTTTTCATTTCCATCTCTTGCACAACATGAATTTGCATTCACTGGCATTAAACCGAGAGTTTCATCAGCCTCATCTAACAGTGCATCGTGTAACAATCTCAGCAATGATTTTTATTCATTTTCACGTTGCATTAACTTGCTACAATATCATTCATTTGATTTGTTTTTCTCTCCTTCCCTATCCAATCAAATTATTGGTCTGAATCACTGGCCAATTTGCAGTTGATTCCATCAGTTTGTCTGCAATATGATAAAGGATATTAACTGAGTGTTATAGGTATGTGTTATATGTATTGCCTTTGCAGCTTTTTGTTTAATCAGCATTTAAGTTTTTTCTTCACACAGAAAGACAGTGTAAAAATATAAATCCTATACTCCGAATAAAAGAAGAATGTGGTGGACAGTTCGGTGTGGATGGGGGCGGCGTTGCCGCGTACTGCGCGCTCTACCACGTGCTTTGAACAATAAGACGAACAGCTGAGAGAAATCGGGAAAAATCGTAACACGTAAAAGAAAGAAAATAAATAAGGAACTTACATTTTCTCATCCTTCGCAAATTACTCCCAAACGTCGACGCTCAGCCGATAAACTGCAGCACTCCGGATACGCGATTCATTTGGCAGTTCAAACGTGACAACATCGGGCAAATGGCGATAGTTCTGATTCGCTGTTGCCTAGGTTACGGAGCTGACGTCACCATGTTACTGGGAACTGTCAACCACATTCTTCTTTTATTCGGATAATAATCCACCAGGCTTAATCGGATAAATATAAGATGACTGTATTTTTCATATTAGATTATTAGGAAAAAGTGTGCTCGCTTGGTCAGTGCATGAAACAGCCAATTTTCAATTATTTTAACACGATTTATGGTTATGATGTATTTTTTTACACATTTTGTCTGTGTACACATAAGCATCATATTTCTGCAAATTACTGATTATTTTGCATTTTTTACTTGAAAACTTTAATAGTTACTTTAGTTCATTATTTATTTTAATAAATTTAATTTTATTATGAGTGTTTCTACTTATGTAGTTCATTGTAACTAACATCATTTTCCCATATCTGAATTTTGCAAGATAAATAGAAAAATCATGATCATATTGAGGATTACATGCTGTCAAGTCCACCTTGAAAATCGGTACTAGTGTTGAGCTAAGACAAAAAGGATGAAAGAAAGAAGAGAATTTTTCTTTTCGTTGTACAAAATGTTTGGTAATGGATTCCCAAAATTATCTTAAAATGTTGTAATGCTAATTGCTAAATGTAGTAGTGGCAGACATTCTATTGTGGAAACTAACTAATACTACTAATCTAATAAACACTCTTAAAAATTATTAATGCCTGATTGCGTGCGATTCTGGCCCGTAATAACATTCAAGGAATTTTCTTCCAGGAAATCCATGATGTCATAAAGAAGTATTTACCTGTATATAAAGCAGAAGAATATGCTCCAATATATTACTATGCATGGAACTCATCAAATTTGGAAATGAAGAAGGTATGCTATTATAATTTTAAATTGTGATTTTTTAACAAATTCACTCATTTTTTTTTCTGATAATTCATATTTCATAGGCAAACAAATTGTGATGATACAGTGATGACAATAACTTAGTATTAAAATAATTTATCAGATAAATCTTTGCAGCAGTTATTTAAATTACATTCATGTTCAATAGATTGTAAATCTAACCTTGTATATTTTATTATTGTTTGCTGATATTTTACAATTAAATACTATTGTCACATTTTATACTTAAATAATTATAATTGAGAAATTAGGTGAGCATTGGGGATTGGAGAGGTCCATTGTTTGTTTTAATAGGCAACACAATGTTTAAACATTTGTGTTGCTGTGGCCCCTACTATTGTCATGTCACATTAATATTTTAGCTGGGGCGCTAAAGAGAAGAGGGAGGAGGAGAACAACAGGGTGAAGGAGAAACATTAAAAAGAAATGGAGAAGATGATTATGGAAGAGGAGGAGGAGAAGAAAGAAAAGATGAAGAAAGCAGAAACACAAGAAGGCAATGAAAGAAGAAGATGGAGTAAGCAGACGGACAAGAAAGCTAAGAAAGAAGAAGAAGGGGATAAAAGAGAAGTCGAAGCAGTGGGCAGAGAAAGAGAAGGTTGGAGGAGTAAGAATATGAGAAAGAAAAACGAGGAAAGCAAGGAAGAAAAAAGAGGAATAAAGATTCAACTGTTGACTTAGCACAATACTTTGTGATTTCTTTTCACTTACCAAATAATGAATTCTGTATATTTTTTTTATTTAAGAAGCCAGGGTACAAGGGGAACCTCAACCGCTTGTTTTTAATAATGTATTAATTGTTAAGAATTCTTTTTCATCATTTTCTCATAATCTAATACATTTTTAATACTTTTTACAGGTTATTGAAAAGGAATGCATTCAATTTTTTATGTTGAAGTCTCTGACCTTACCTCGTCAGAATCTGAATATGATCATTGCAGGTCAAAATGCTTTACGTATATTGAGTCAATTTCATCAGCAAAAACATTTTCCTCATGTTCAGAAAATGCTGTCCACATTGTATGAACCTTTATTATGGAGATATCTCACTGTGAGTATAAATATATTATTATATGAAAATTTAGCTATTGATGCGAGTTAGTTTTTTTTTCTTTGAAGAATCCATTGAAATGGGTTGTTATAAGTTCACCTTCATTTAGTATAATTTAAAGTGATCATGCATGATTCAATGATTTATTCTGACGTATTTTCAGAGTCCCAACAACACTCATCGGTGTAATGCCACTGAGGTCCTTTTTGATGCTTACCCGTTGGAGAGACCAGGAAAAGGCCGGCAGATCAACGATGTTTATTTAAATCAGCAGCATGATGCAATCACCAAGTTACTTACAGACAATTGTCACATAGTTCGGATTATTGCAATACGTGTAAGTTCTGGCAAAGTTGTTTTTCCACTTTTTTTGTATTACTATTGATGACAATATTTGTATTGTTTAAATCTATTTTTAGCAAGTGTGCAAAGTTCTTTCAAGTTATTGGGAAGCTATTCCAGCGGAAACTATACACAGATGGATGAAAACAATATGCATTTTGGCCAATGATTTCTCGTCCTTTTTTGTGAGAAGAAGTGTATTCAAAGGACTTCCAGTGTTGTTAACTAACCCTCATGCTACACTTTGTCTGGAGCAGATACTACCACGCTTTCAGAAAAATTTCCACGATCCTAATGAACAAGTCAGGTCTGCATTTGTGAATATGTTACTGGCTGTGAAAGCAGCTAAAGGAAGATTAAAATTCTGGCATATTGTCCCTCTGGAAGAACTTGTTGGGCGCTTAGAGGTGAGTAATTTGAGATTTACCAAAAACAGTAGGTAATGAGCTAATGAACCATAATATTTGGAATATCCTGAATTTATTTCAATAAAATATTTAAAATATTATTTCTCTCTTTTGAACATTTTTATCAAATTTCTTGTCATCACATATAATACATTTTATAACTCTGAAGTTAGAGAAGTAGATTTTTTATATCAAAATTGAACAATATGTCAGTTGAATTCCTATGAATGAGGAGAATCAGCACTTAGTTTTTCAGAAATCATCTCTGCCTACGTCTTAATCTAAATTGTCTCTAGAAATTTTCTTAAACATCCACTCGTAATGCAAAATATAGAGCATTAAAAGAGGTCGTGAAGGATTTAATAAACTGGTGTGAATTATTAAGAATATGGAATAAGTCCCTAAGTAAAAAGTGTGCAGTTTATAGGGTTTGGAGAATATAAATGTAATAAATGTTATTAATCCTTGCCTTATAAGGGAGGGTGAATGGAGTCAAATTTTTGCCATGATCTTTTATTAGTTTTCACTGTTATTCAGTTATTAGCAAATCAAATACAGTAAAATCCCTCTTTTACCCTTTTCATGGGATCCTAGGGAAAATGGAGTAAATGAGGGAAAATTATTTTTTTCTTCAAAACTATGAGTACAGTATAATAAATTGAGATACAGGCACTCAATAAGAATTATAATATGCAGTATTTGTTACAAAATAAACACTATTACAAGGTCAAATAGAAATCTGACTGAAATTTATATTGGAAATCAAAAGCATATTAGCATCGAAGCATTGGGAATTTTAAATGTTGCAATGACACTCCTACATGTCCCCGCAATCCATTGCTGGTAGTGTTTCACAATGCCACAATGTACTCGTTGGATGAAGGGAGGGAAATGGTATTTCTACTGTAAGAAAAACATGCTCAGTTTACATTTGCACTGGTCTCGTTGATTTCTTCTAAGTACTTCAAGTTCTAAGCACAGATTTATAGAATTTTACCGAATGTTGGTTCACAAACAAATTGCAAAATAAAATATGGAGAAAAAGTTTACATTTTCCCAAACTTAATAAAATGTTTGGTTTTGGTAGTTTGTAATGATTTCCAACTAGTAATTTTTAAATTTATTTATAAAATAATAGTGTTTATGAAATGAATACACATTTAAAAACTTACTGAGAATTCCATCCTTTGATGTTTGAGCTTTTAAAGGATGTGAAAAATTACGTTTATTTTAGAATGGGAAAATGAAATTGTGAAGGAGAATGATGTAAAATAAATAAATGATTGTGAGGCTACCTCTCTTACGCCTGCATGAGCATTGCATTGACGTGCGTTATCTAACATTGATGACTTAAGCTACGTCGATGCCTGCGCACATATCACAGAAAACTCATCATAGATTAACACTATCTTATGCAAAACGCCACATGAGCTATGGTGGCGATGTGCATTGTGCTCACAGCACAAGCAAGATGCAACAATGTAAGGCAAGATAAAGTGTGTTTTCTAACTTTCAACACGTGACGAGCATTGGCAACAACGCCAAGAGCACTCCTATGTCGTTTTGCAAAAAATAGTGTTCTACCGCGCTCGGTAAGCGACTCATATGCACAGACTTCGATGCAGCTGGCGGCATCAGTGTTAGGTGATGCGCCTCGATGCAATGCTCATGTGACAGACCTTACATTCTTCTTCCAATGCACATTGGTCACTTTTTCTACTTTTTTAAATACCTCTGTAATGTCATGAAATGAAAAATTGTAAAGGCCTAGCTGCTCAATAATGATTTTCACGGTAATTCAATCTTCTAGTCTTCATGTAACATTTCGTAACTCATTATAATATTGCACCGCTTTCTCTGTTATGGCCATTTTATTGTGGCCAGTTGGTGGGAAAGTGCAGTGTCGGTGCCCATTGTGCTTTCGAAGTGAAGTGCTTTCCGGACAGTGTTGTAGCAAGCAGACTGTTGTAAATTGTGGGAAAATTGCAACACGTCATATCACCAGAGTCGCGCAAAGTGGGTGAGGATAAACTCGAAAACAGAAGAACTTAAAGTGTTGTGGATCAAAACCAACCATGTCAGATTACAATGAACTGATTCAAATCTTCAAACAAGAATTAGAAAAAACAACTCAGAAATTGAGTAAAAAAAATCACTTAACTGGAAATAGATTTAACAAACAATCAGAAAGAAAGCTTGAAGGACATCAAAAAACTGTTAGATTATGTGATGAACAAGCTGTCTTCAGATATTGATAACTGCAGAGAAAAACGTGAAAAACTTGAAAAAAGATGTGATATGATGGAAATACTACAAAAAGATACCACCAATGAGGTTGGAGAACTATTCAAATAATTGCGTGATATTAAATTGACTGGCAGGGTCCCAAAGTCGAATCTTGAACTCCTTAGAGAGGTAGAGGAACGTGATCTGTGCAAGAAAAATGTAATCTTTATGGAGTAGGTGAAGCAGACAATGTTGATGCGAGCATGATGTTTTCAGCATCAAACCCAAGATCAAACAACTGTTGTGAGCATTCTGAATAGTTTGGATATGGATATTCAGGCCATGTGATGTACACAATGCGACTGGGGAAATGGGAAAAGTTCAAGTACAGGCAGGAAGTTAGGATCCAGTATGAAGTGACTTTCACTTTTAAAACAATGTTTTACAAAGTACAGAATGTTTGCACAGGTCCAGCTAGTATCTATTTAGCAGAATTTCATGGGGAATCCACTGTTCTTTATATATATTTTGAATTTTATATATATAATAGTATGTTTTAATAGTATTCTTTTTCTGTCCTATTCTAGGTTGAAAATGAAGTGGTTGGTATAAAGTTGGTAGATTTACTGTTCGAGAGCTTTTTCAATTCTCAGTTTGATGAAGCAACTGTAATATTGCGCCTAGTTCATTTAGTCGCATTGAATTCTAGTGCAAGTTTAAAGTTCTTTTACTTTTCAAAGAAGAGATTGCCCCTACAACAAGCAGTGAAGATGATGCTTGATATCATTACTTTTGTTCGAGGCTATGTCAAAGCAAAATTAGATGCGGCTAAGGTTGGTGGGAAAAAGGATCAGCAGCAGATGCAGCAGAGCCCAATGTCAAAAAAAAGGAAACTATTTTCGGAACAAGATAATTTGACTTCGATTAATGAATGTGAGTGAGATGTATGTTTAGTTAATAAAAGTTATAAAGAATAGTGAAATGGAAGTTTTAGAATTCATTAATCTAACTAGACTTAGTGTGGAATACTTCATTAATTGTCATGTTTTTTGTAAATGTATTGTTAATTATATATTAATAATTTTAAAAAAGGTATCAAATATGTATTAAAAATACTATTTCACTTTTTTTGTAAACCACCATATTCTTGCAATTTCTAAGAACTGACACCCCAAATGTTTTGTATTAATGATTTACAGCTATTGATGGTGAAGAAACTACTACTGAAACTATTATGACTGATGGAAGTTCTATAGCGACAACATCAACATTCAGTTTGTTAGAAAATACAGAGGAACCTCCAAAAGAAATGCCTCTTGATAATCCTGAAATCAGTAAAGGATTTTTGGAAATTGCTGGTGTACTTTGGCACATTCATTTGAAGGATATTGAAAAACCTGAAAATAAAGAAATCAGAAATAATATTTTTGATGTTTTTGAACCATGTTTAAACTCTTTCTTACAGTTTTTTAAGGTAAGATTGAACAAATGTTGGGTCATTTAAAAGTGTGAGGGAATGTTTTTTTAATGTGTTTCTTTGTTTTCCTCAGAGCCATACTGGATTATATAGTGCAGTTTTGGGCTTGTGCAGTTTCATGCCTCCATCACGATTGAAATACGTATCGACTGTGGAAAGTTCCTGTGTATCTCAATTGAAAAAAATGCAGTGGGATAATAATTCTGATAAAATGCTCATGTTTTTGGTTCCTCTTTGCATGTGGGGAAGAGGAGCTGATGTAATTGAGTTGGCTCGAGAATGGCTTAAAGAAACTTTCAAAAAAGCCAATGTTGCTAATGGTCGCAGATCGGTTAGTGTTAATTCAAGATGCTTTTTTTATTTTGTATAGGAATACATTATAAAAACCTTTTGTATATATTTTGTTTCTATGTTTATCAGTCATCATGCAGGAGGAAAGTAGTGAACTTTAAAGAGGCCACTGGCCCGAAGCCCCGTTTAGGTTTACGACTTATTGATTCAATATTGATGATTCCTCGCTGCAAAAACAAAGTGTTTGGACAACATTCAGAGGAATTAGTGCAATTATGGTTATACATGGGAACTGTGAAGGTATGATCAAATCATTGAGATAATAATTATTGAGACCATGATTTGCCTTGAAAAAGTTGTGAAGATTTGTCACTGCATTTGTTTTTACTTTCTTAGGAACTTATTGATAATCGTTTAGAAAGAGGTGAATGTTTCCAAGATCCAGATTTATGCGACACATTTTTAGAAGAATGTTTTGACTTGTATTTGACATTAATGATTTCTTTGGATAATGTAATTCATGAAGATCAACCACTTAATTCAGTTCATGAATTTCAAGTAATAGTTGAATGGGCTTCAGAGTAAGTATTTAGCTTTACTTCTAGAAATTTACATGAATATGTTTACCAAACTATAAGATGGACCCTAATTTTGACGAGGCCTTATGATTTTTACTTTATTTTCAATTTTAGCTCATTCTTATTATTCAATCACAATAAAATTACACATAATCTTTTTGATAGAAAATTGCCTTAGTGATGGTGAAGTTAAATCTTTTTGTGTCACCTATTTTCTTGTTGCTTATCATCATCATCATCATCATCATCGCCATTAGAAAGTTAAGTTTTTTCCTTACATTTACTTATATTTTCTTCTTCATTATAATTTTTAATAATCGTGCAACTTTTCTTTATCGATAATTTGGAGAAATGCAGGTAGAGTAATGCGGGTATTAGTTTCAAAATCAGCCACTAGAATTTTCCTATGGACGTAACGCTGACTTCTGGAAAATCCAAGTCTATACATTGAAATGATATGCCAGAAGTGACAAATCTTGTTTTATTATAATTAATTCCTCCTCAACAGCTGTGTCAGTCTAAATATTAAGTAACAAGACAAATGTTTTTAAAGACTTAAAATGCTATAAAACAACCTTGCTCATGAAAGTAGGTGGAAATAAGGTCTCTTGAGTGTAATCATTTTTAATTAGATGTTCCTGGGAATTAAAAGGATTATTGGCTCTTTTAGTCTTCATTCTGTGAATAATTGAAAACTTTCTCTAATGTGAGCAAAAGCCTGATTCAGAGCATTAGAGAATACACGAGATCTGTTCCCTTTTCCTAGCTTGCATACCTTCTCAATTTACTCAATAATTTCACTTTCACTGTCATTGTAAGTTCTCCTAATTTCTCAAAGTTCGAGAAATCTTCAGTGAGGCACCTGGAACTGCCTCAACCATTTCTTAAAAAAATTTAAAGCAAAAAACATGAATAGTAGTTCTTGTTTTCAACAGTAAATATCTGTTTTGTGCCAGTGGAGGTGTTTGGAATGTTACCGTCATTGTTGCTGCAAGCTTTTACCTTCAACCATTTCTTATACTGGGGAGGGGGAAGGTAGATATGTGTCGAAAAAATTGCACAAGTAATACTTCCGTCTGATAGACCGCTTGTCCTTTCTGGACTTCAATCGAATTTTTAGATCCAATATTTGCATTCTTTTACCTGATGGCCCCTAAGCATTTTTGTTTCCGTGACACCAGATTTTATTCCTGTTGTGTGTCCTCTTTAACAACAGTTAGTTTAAATTGTGCATAGTTTAATGTGCATGTGATCAAGGTGTGAACTACAAACTCTTAGATTACAATTCCTCAAAATTGGGACCATGATTTTCTTCAATTTTCTCATTTCATTCAACTTTCTTCTCTTGTTACAATTATAGATTTCCTTCTTAATGCAATCTTTTCCTCTATATTAGTACTTGAAATCATTTCGTGTCTAGTTTTTAAAAATATTAGTCATTTTTGCATATTTTTGAGTCCTCCTGCAATTTTTCATTTTACTTTCATTTGAACCACCTGCAGCTTTATGAATGGAAGACTAAGCCGTTGGTCTGATGTAAGAAATAAAGGAAGTCATCTCCATCACCTTAATATATTTATTTAGAGAGCTGGCTTTCGACAGCTTTCTAAATAAATATATTAAGTTGAAGGAAATGATTTCCTTTGTTTCTTCACGTAATAACGTCAACAACACTGCATCAAAATTCCCACAAGAAATAAAATGTTGGCCTTGGAAAAAAATACACGTTCCAGTTAAAATCTCAGCCTGGGCAAATATTTTTGCTGGTTGGGAACATTCTCTTCTGAGAATTAGATTAGGTTAATGAGGTGATTCTCATGTGAAGTAACTAGGTGGTTACTGATTATTTTTCCTGGAGCAGTGTGGTCAACCAACAGAACAAGTACTCTCCACCATCTACCAGGGAGACACCACCCCTTCCATAATGCAATTGAGTTAATGTGTGGGTAATTTCACTCGAATTCAGCTATTGTTGTTATATGATGGGTTTGCTACTAATAATATGAGAAAACATGCTGTTGGAGCATCACTAGTTAAGGAATATTCAGGGATCAGGAAAGTTCAATTCTTTTTATTAAACATTTGATACTTAGTTTCAAGGTAGGTGTGGTCATCAGTAGGCTTTTATTTCGTCCTCCTCCTCATCTTCTGCTTCTTCAACTTGTTCATGTTCCTTTTCTTTTTTTAATACCCCATCTTTTGTTTTATTCCATTATTTAGAAGAGATCTAAACCTTTTCAACCTCAAAATGGGACCAAACAAATGCAGATTGAGAACTAACATAATCAGATTTAGAGCAAGCTCACTCAAATTGAGAATGCAATTGTAATGAGACTTACCAACTTCATAGTGAGACCAAGCAATAACAAAATGAGAAACAGGCAATTGTTTTAGTTGGCGAAAGAGAAATCTAGGTTAGTGTTCGAATTTGTCATGTTTATCCTGGTGGTTGATTACACCTTGTATTAAGAAAAAGGAGGTGGACAGCATTAAACAAAAATCTGCACTGTGTTTAATAATAATGGAGATTGGAGGTGTTTGGCAAATGCACTCAATTTGAAATAGATGCACATACTAGAAGTATATGCATACATGTGGGTGAAGAATCAGGATGAAAACAAGCCACGTGATGGAGAGAGAGAGGGTGAAAAGTGCAGAAGAATATCATCGATTGATGATTTATTACATAGAAGAAAATCCCAGGCTTCCACTAAAAGAACTTCAGCATAAATTTCAAATAAACCTTCATCTGGCCCCCTTTTTTTTTGGGGGGGGGGGACATTTTAGGAAACATTTAGATTGGTTATTGTACACTCTTAACGTTTGTAGAAAGTCTGAAAAAAGTAGTACAAATTAAATTAAAAACATCATGTACTTTAGCTACTAAATTTCCTATTATAATACATTCCAATCTCATACATGGACAAAACCAATTTCAATTTCTTTATTTCATGATGACATGGGTGATGCAAGAAAGGAAGTAGTTGCAGTTATGTTGCAACAGGGAGATGAGTCTAATGTACAGGTTATAGTATACGTAGGAAACTTTTTTAATTCATCATTAAATAATAAGAGGTGCATTCAAGAAACAATATGCCAATAAGTTTATATGCCAGTGCCTCCAGACTGCCAAGAATATGCACCAGTCATCTGTGGTAGTAGTTATGTGCAATGCATCCTGTCATCGTAACAGAAGAAATATTTTTAGAAGATGAATTTATTAATCATTACTATTTAAGGTTAAGTTGATGCGTGATAAGATTAGGTTGATGTTGAAAGCCATGTGTTTAATCCCATTGAACTTTGTCTGGTCATGCTTTAAATCTATAAAGGAAGGTTCATTGAAGCAGTTGCCACGAATTTTAACTGATTGAAAGAGCAAGATGTAGGCCTCTCTCAAACAGAATTTTGAGTTTGTGAGTTAAAACATATTATTAATAATAATACAATTAATATTAACAATTGTGCAAGATTTATAGCTCATATTCTGGGATTTATTCCAGATGCTTTAAAAATGTTAGATATTGCTGTGTAAGTAGGTTCCTTTAAGATATATAATTATTCATGTATGTATTTTGTTGTTTTTGTTTTGTACCTCTAAATTGATAAAATAAGTTCATAATTATAATTCATATCTTTATTTGTGTGATTTGTGCATTAGTTTGGATTGGTGTTTGGTTCCATTTTGAATGTGTTTAGTTTATCAATTTAAAGTTTAAAAGATTTGGAATATAAGTTTTTGGTATAACCTGCGTAATATGTAATTTAATTCCGTATAATTAATTAAATTGTTATGCTACAATATGTAGTTAATTTTATTAACATACTAGGAGAACTCGGCAGACGTTGTTCTGCACTCTCTCTCTTTTTCCTTTCTCTCTCCGTCTCTCTTTTCACTCTAACTTTCCCTTGTACCCCTTTCCCTCTTTCCCCTCCCATTTCCCACATTTTTTCCCGTTGTCTTTTCCCCTCTCTTTTTTATCTCACTTTTCCCTATCTCTTTTTTGTCTCACTTTTCCCTCTTTTTTATCTCACTTTTCCCTATCTCTTTTTTGTCTCACTTTTCCCTATCTCTTTTTTGTCTCCCTTTTCCCTCTCTTTTTTGTCTCACTTTTCCCTATCTCTTTTTTGTCTCCCTTTTCCCTATCTCTTTTTTGTCTCACTTTTCCCTATCTCTTTTTTCTCTCTTTTTGCCTGTGTCTTTTTACCTATATTTTCCCTTCCTTTCTCTCTCTCCATCCTTCTCTCCCTCTTTTTCACTTTCTTTTTCTCCCTCTCCCCCTTTTCCCTCTGACTTCCCCGTCTCTCCCTTCCTTTCTCTTTCCCTCTCTCTCTTCCTTCTCTCGCTATTTCCCTCTCTCCTCTCTATTTCCTTTTCTCACTTTCCCCCTATCATTCTTCTTTCTTTCCACCTATCTCTCTTTCCCCTTCTCTTTTGCTGTCTCTCTTTTTCACCTTTCTTACTTTCCCCCCTTTTCTTCTCTTCTTATCTCTTTTCTCCTCTTCCTTTTCTCCTCCCCCTTTTCCCCTTTGAATAATTTGTTAATATATTGAAGATATCTCAGTCTTCTGTTTCATTCACTCACTCATTTTTCACATTACCAGATTTTTAAAAAAATTCTGTTAAATATATTTTCTTTTCTTTTAAACAAACCTTGTACTGACAACAAACACACAGTAAAAGGATTATCTAATTTGGTGCAGTCGTTTGAAAGTTATGCGCTTACATACATTTCGGCGATTCATTTTTATTTACCTGTACATAGATTAAGATTTTGCTAATTAAAGGAACATCAGGCTACACTTAGGCTCTGAATGTGAATTTTTGTATGTTGTGTTCATACTGCATAGGCACATTTTTCATTTATACAAAAGATTGTGTTTTAGGCACTTTACTCCATTGTTTTAAACATTTTAGTCTGCAAAATTAATGTTTCTGTTATCTGCTTTGGATTTGTTTCAGAACACTACTTCCACATATTCCTCTTGATCTTGGAGATGTTTCTGATGATCATTGTGATGAAGAGTCGCCTCCAATGCTCCCTTTTGTTGTTAACGTTTTGAATATTGTCATTAAATATGCAACATGTTTAATGCCTTTGGGGAGAGTTGATCTTCAATTAGTTAGAAGCTTGGCGATTCTAATAAAATGTTCCCTGAGTAAAGGTAAAATCTAGAAATAGTACTATACCTTGCCATATTTTTTTAACTTTCTCATATACATAATAGAGAAAATAAAGTAATGCTGCTAAAAATCATAGTCAGCTTACTCTGAACTTTTGTTTATTTGTGTCTTTACTTCCTTGTATACGTATGTATATATGAAGTAATATATGTAGTATAGCGAAAGTTATGGAGTTATATTCAGAGTATGCGGAAAATTAATTTTTATATTTTAATGGAAATACATATTTTGGGGTCCCCTTACTGAAAAAAGTTTTTTTCAACACATCAGTCACCATCAGTGTCCATCTATCTGTGAACACCACTAGCACCTAAACCATGTGTAGGATATTTTCAAAATTGAAGAAACTTGTCAATCTGGCTCGAGTCGAAGCTTCAAGATTTTGAAAAACTTTCTTTAAAATTTGGGGGGTACTTACTTGAAGCCCCTAGGACATTTTCAAAATTTTCTCCAAAATGACTCCAAATTTTTTTTTTGATTTCTTGTAAAAATAGAGTAAAAGATGGCATGGGGCCGCTTTTCACTGGTAACTCTGAATTTTCAAAAATTGCTGAAGTTTGAATTTTTTTTGTCACAATGTCCTATGACTACAAAATCAAAGATAGAGATTTTTCCTTCAAATGAAATTTGTTGTGTGCAATTAGTTCTTTCATTAAGTTCATGTACATTTTTAAAAAACTTTTAGTAGTTTTGGCGCAATATTGTGTGCTATTTGTGCAATTTTAAAAAATAAGAAAAACTTGATTAATTCAAAAACGGCTCCAAATTTTTTCTTTAAACTTTTGATAAGGCTAGTGCTAAAAGTAGATGATGATAAATGCTATTTTGCTCTATTCTTTTGTGTTTTCAAAACTTACAAAAATGTAATTTTTGACTAACCTCTCACGTCATTAATATTTAACTCCGATTTGTTCAAATTATTGCATTTAAGAGTATGTGTGCCTTAGAGAATGTCATAAAATTTCTCAAACTCTCTAATTGTACTGTTTAAGATGACATAAAATTAGTGTTAATGTATTCTTTTGTTTTTTCAAAAAATACACAAATGTAATTTTTTAAAATATCTTTCATGCCTGTCATACACACATTTCCAGCAATTTGTATACATTATTGCATTTGTGAGTAGAAGCGCTTCAAAGAACTTCCAATAAATTTTATCAAAAACTCAAAATTTTTCTGTAGAAAAAAAAGGGGGGGGAAACCTTCAAATTTAGCATTTACAGTAACTCTTAGATGCCATATTTGTAAAAATGGCTCCAAATTTTTCAACGAAAATTTCCATATAAGACAAGGTTTTACTCTTCTTTTATATTCTTAAAGTAATTTTTCGTTTCTGCCATTAAGAAACAAAAAAATTGAGCAAATGTTAAAAAAAGTATGTTTGGATGATAGATGGCAGCTGGCAAGAAGATGGAGCACGACCGAAAAGCTAGACCCGTCCAAAAAAAATAGGAAACTAACTACAGTGAAACCCCTATTTTACGCCTCCGCGGACTGATAAAAAAAAGTGTAAAATCAAGGAAAATGTAAAATCGAGGAAATTATTTTTCTGCACAGATTTTATTCCAAAACACAAAATTCTAAAAACAAACAAAATTCTAAAAACACACAACACGTTGAAACTGGATACATAAAACAGATTTTACCCTTAAAACATGACTCTATATGCAACTTCAAACAATCACTTGTTCACCCAGTCCAAAATCGACATTAGCTTTTTATTTTCTAAGTGTTTTAGAGCATAAAGTTTATTCTCAATTTCACTGCATGAAATTAACACATTTTCATCCACACTAAATTGTTGAAAATACTTTCTAGCTGTGTCACGCCGTCTAATGGCTTGTATAAATGTAACCTTTTCCTCATCCTCCTCGTCCTCCTCTTCAGCAATTTCCTTGTCTATAGCAGAAGATTCTTCATCCAGAAACTGGTCTACAGACTGAATCTCACAAGTTAATAGTTCATTGTCCATGGTTACATAACCTTCAAAATCACAGTCATTGTCACTTATTTTCAAAGAAAGCCAGTCATGCGTTTCATAGGAAGTTAAAACTGGAAGGACAATATTTTCCATTTCACTATCAACTTGAAATCCACAGTTTTTGAAACAATTTTTAATTGTTTCAGGAGATATTTCTCTCCAAGCTTCTGCCACAAAATGTAATGCTTGAAGGATGTTTAATTTCAGTTTAGAAACATCTTCAATCATCCCTCCATCTATCATCGCAACTGCTTTCCTTAATAATTGCTTCCTATAATAGCACTTGAAAGAGTGGATGATGCCCAAGTCCAGTGGCTATAATTGACTGGTGCAATTTGGAGGCAAAAATATAATCTTTATATTTCACAGCCCACTGGTTTCCTTCGGATGAGCAGCACACTGGTCAATGAAGAGAATAATTTTTCTGTTCTTGGCCCCCATCTGCCTGTCCAACTGTACTAGAAACTCTTCAGAAATTATCCCAGTCATCCAGGCTTGCTGATTTGCTTTGTATTTCGTCGGTAACGTTTTAATATTTTTGAAGTATCAGGGATTTTGGAACTTGCCGATAACTAACTGAGGCAATTTCTTGCTACTGTCGGCATTACATGCCTGTAGCATGGTGATCCTCTGTTTGGATTTTGTGCTTCCATGGCATGCGTCCCCTTTAAAAGCCAGCGTTCTCTTGGGCTGGAGATTGAAGCACAATCCCGTTTCATCTGCGTTGAATATGTCCTTAAATTCATAGCCCTCCGTTAAATGACTAATTTGTTGCTTCCAGTCAGAAACGGTGGCTGGATCCACACTCGCGCTTTCTCCTGACACAGTTTTGTAAACAAGATTCTGGCGCTTTTTGAACTGGTCCAGCCAGCCGTTGGACGCCTTGAAATCTTCCAATCCTAGGCGTGTTGCTATATGTAGCGCCTTTTCTTTCAAAAGTACAAGAAGTACAAGAAAATCTGTGCCATTCTGTTGTACCACTACATTAATTTTTTTTTCAAATGGAGTAATGTGGATTTACAAAATGACTTGGCTAAATTTTGCCCAGCCCCTAAATACCTACTCCAATAAAAGAAAAGAAAAAAATTGAAAGGTTTTAATCATTTTTTTTTATTATTTCAAATAAAATAACTTAACTTATGATTGTATTGATCAAAATATTAATTAAAAACTCTAGTTTAATCACGACAAACACGTTTTCATATATCAATGTTTTCTTGAAGACCAGGTTTTTTCCTAAATATCTCAGGAAAAAATGCAGGGTCGTTTTATATTCACAGATTAAGCATGGTCGGTTAGGATTCAAGTTTTCACGTTGCCTTTTCATGTTCTGACACTCGTAAATGTTAACGTAACAAGCTGCAAAGCAGGTAAAAATATCGCATAGATCTATAATATGTAATTCACGATTATGTTATCAGCATCCACCATGAGTTTGATAGGCAAATTATACTGATATTTTTGAATGGGCCGGTAAAGAGAGAATCTCAAATGGCATTAATACAATGCCATGTATGTAACTTGAAAACAATGCCATGATTTTGTTACATGATGTGGGTTTGACAGGATTCTCAGTTCAACACCCAGTGAATGCGAATCTACATTTTGCAAGAGATGGTAATGAAAAAAATTATATTGATAGAGGTATGCATTGTACATTGTATCACAGAAAAGGATAAAAAAATATATTTTCTTGGCAAAAATTCCTCAATCTTGGAAACTTGCCGCTGCCTCCCACATTCCCCACCAAATAGAGAGACCAAGGTGAATGAGTTCACAGATCACAACTTGCATAAACCGTAAACAATGCTATTTTTAAGTTTTCTGTTATAGAATGTGAAGAAAGTGTTAAAGAAACAGGCCATCAACAGTGCAGGACATATCTGGTAACACAAAAGGGAATGTTCTTAAGTGCCTTCTGCCGTCTGATTGCAGTGCGATTCAATATGCAAAACTTCCAGAGAGGCCTAAAAATTCAAAAGATGGCGCAGCATGGGAGAAGGACCAAAAAGAAAGAAATATTGATACTTGTGGAGATGTTGAGGGTAGTAACAAAAATGATTATGGTGATTTTAAGAAACAAGGAAGTGATAGATCAGCAATAAATCTTAACATGCTAATCAATAAGGCAATTTACAATTTTAACTCAAATAGGAAGAGTAAGTAGAGTAGTAAGAGTAGTATAAAAAAATTTCAGAAGGCCTCATCAAAATTAGGGGGTCGTCTTATATTCAGAGTTGACTTATATTTGGGTAAATATGTATATCAATGTTTGAAAAATTCTACTTGACCTTTTTTAAAGAACTGATTTTTAAGAAAATATTCTGTTTGATAAAAATTATCTTTATGGTCAACATTGTTTTGTAATGTTAATTTCTTGCAATTTTTGAAAATACAGTGTGCTTGCCAAAAATTGGACCAGCACCGCTTTCTTTACCATTCTTTGCTTTGTATACAGATGTGGAAAACTTATTAGCGAAATGGTATTTAAAAGAATAAACTCCTTACCGTCTCAAAACATTAGAACTAAACCATAGAATTGAAGAAACCACAAACTTATTAGTACTTGGTGTGAATACCTTTAGCAGGAATTAAAGCATTAATTCATCTGGGCTTACCTTGAATGAGTTTCTTTCATAATTTGTAAATTTTGTCATCTTCATTCCAAATGAAAATGACGTACTCCAAGAGTTGGTCCTTTGTTGTAGGATGTTTTGCTTTTACTTTCGTTTTAAAAACCCACCATACTGGTTCTATTGGCTTCATGTCTAGACTATTTCCTGGCCAGTCGAACACACAAATATCACTGGAATTAATTTTGATCTTCACGGTTTTTTATTGATGGCAAGGAACAGCATTGTGAATGAATATTCCATCACCAGTTGGATACCACTCATTCGTTGCTGGAACAAGGCAGACTATGGCCTTTTTATATTGTTTGCTATTCATATTGCCTGTACTGTGTGAATTTTTCCTGGTCAATACACTAAAATAACAACTTTAGACGAATAATCACTTTAGTGGGAAACTTCACTAGTTGTACCACCCATTCTTTCTTGAAGGTTTCTCCTGGCCGTCTTATAACATATTGGGGGCAATCATTGTTAGCTTAGATGATGGTTTAATCACTGAATACAACCTAAAGCAAGTTTAGTAAAAATCTTTTATTTATTGGCACATTAAAACAGTAGACGTGCTTCCGTATTTCCATCACAAACTTTCTAAAATTAGGGAAGAATGAAACTTTCTTTATGAACGATAAAAAATTACCTACATAACTAATTCCATTGCTGTGATATCCACCCTTGGGGCATCTTATCCCATTTAAGTATTTTTTTCATTATGGAAGCAATCAATTTTCATTTTTTGCGGAATTACTGTGCCACCTTCAAATAGCCTCCCACAGTTCTTGAGGATATTTGTACTCCATCCTATTGCACAACACTTTGGAATTGAGATGTTACATGTCTATTTATGGATGCTTTTCTTGGCAAAAGGCAAACCAAAACTTTGGTAGTAGTTTGGTTGTAGGCCTCTTTAGTCGACTTTTTCCCTTTCTCCGAGGTGTAGTATGCTATTCTTCCTTTAACATTTTGCAAATCCATTGACATATGCTACACTAACTTCTACAATACGACTAATTTCAGATTAGAAGTATTATTACTGGATTATACTAATACTTCCACTGTGACAGGTTTTTGTGGAGACACGTCTGTTGCCTTGACAATCTTTGCGCTTTTATGGACTCTCATTCTGTGAGCAACTCCTTCACCTGTTCCCACCCCAGGCGCCCCCACCTCCCTTTCATGGTTGGTAGTGGGGTTGGGATGGAGTCTTGACCTGGAATATGGATTGACGAATCGCATTGCAAGTGAGCAATCACTGAGAAAAAAAGATACGACACGAAAAGAAGCCCCCAAGAAAATACAAAAATATTGTTAAAATGTCATTGCAATGGTTACATATTTTATAAAACACACATATTCACTTAAATGAATATTTAAATCAAGTGCTGCACTTTCGAATGTGCAGACAATGCATCACAGAATTATTACGATTTTTCCCTTATCCAAATAGTGTGCTTGTACTGATGAAGTCATAATTTAGAGTATAAAGAATGATTTTACTAATAATTTATCCATATCTGATTATGGAAGAATTTTTTAAAATATTTGGTTCTATTTAAAAAAAAGTAATTGTTTAAAATTCACCCATTTCACGAAAAAACTATTCATATTTTTGAAAAATTGCACTTAAGTGTCTTTTGCTCTAATAGAGGAGAAAATTTGGACTTATTTTTGTGAAAAATTTGAAAATGTTGAGACTTGGTGTAAAGAGTACTCCAAAAGTAAAAATATCAGTTTCAAATTCAAGGGGATGCGACATCAGTCATACTGATTGGTCAAAAACCTGATTACAGTACAACTGCTAGTGTTTTTCACTACAGATGGACAGAGAAGGAATTTTGCCATAATCCAATTTTTCGTTTATAGTCAAGTTGTTCTGAATCATAATTTCTTACACATGCACTGCACAATATTGTTATTTTAGAATGTTCTTTACAGACAAACATTTGACATACTTCACATTTTGTGGATGTAAATTTGTTTTTTGTGATGGTTTGCTCTTCACACATTTCTTCAGGTCTTTACTTGCAAATTATTGCTTTGATATCAGTAGGTAAAAAACTCATTGTTGCTCTATTATTTAGGTTAGGTTTCATAAACTGAAGCACCAGTGTTTACAAAAAAATTCTTCTGTAAACATCTTTGTTTCCACCGGGAGCGGTGGCTCAGTGCATCAACTGATGTCACTGCAGTGCCTCTGACCGGGAGGTGCTAGGTTTGAGTCCCGAAGGCGGCAGGATTTTTGACACTAGCTTTTCAGCTAGGTCGAATTCAATCGCTGACTGGAGGAGAATTGTAGTGGACAGCTGCTTTGATTGGTAGTTTTCCATGATTTCTCCAATCAACACTAGGCGAATGCCGGAGCAGTACCCTAACAAATGGGCCAAGGACCATGCGCGATCTGTCCTTCCTCTTCCTTGGCCTAATCTTACCCCTTACACACACCTACACTAACATGCACTACACTACCACACATGCCGGGAGACCGGTCAGGGACTTAGAACTTGTCCTGGCTGGGGCGGTGCCCCACCGGTGGGAGATACCTTGTAGAGGAAAACCCCACTAGTCGACGGTAGGTCGGTGCCAGATCTTGCCTTCCAGTGGGGGGAAGATCACCGCCACCTCCCGATGAAAAACATGCACTACACTTATGGGACCAATGACCTTAGTTGATGTGCGTGGAATCACTAACAATCAATTAATTATCCTTGTTTCTTTTGTTAACCTTGAATATTACTTATGCATAGATTCCAGCAATATTCATAAGTGCATAGAAAAGTGCTAGTGGCATCATCTGGTTGCACGGGAACAGTATAAGTCCAATGCATCTTATTCATGGTGTCGATGCCACCTTTAGTCATGTTATAATCAACGATTATTTCTGATTTCCCTGTTTCTGAAACAATACCATCATCAAGCACAGTTGACAGTATTATCACCAACTTATTTTTCTTTGGCATATAGGAAAGTAGTGTTACAGCTGATATCCAAGTATGGTAGAATTCACAACTCTATTTTTATTTGGCATGAACTCATTTGGAATTTGTCTTCTGTCTTTTCTCATTGTACCTATTGTTGTCATGCCTTGTTGAAGCAAAGATAATACCACTGGGTAACTGGTGTATCAATTATCAGTTGTAAGAGTTCTTTTTGACCCAAGAACGGGCTTTATCAACCTTTGACAATATCAGTTGGCTTGTTCAAGATGCAGAATGGTCCATTTGGCTGTTTAGTGCAATACACCTCAATATTTGTTGTAAAATATGTTTTTGCATCAGAAAGTGTGAAAATCTTCAACCCATATTTGACTGGTTTGCTAGGAATGTACTGGATAAAGTTACATCTTCCATGGAGTGATTCAAGTTTCTTGTCAATTGTAGCAAATTTGCTCGGATTGTAACACAGTTAACAATTGTTAGTGAAAGTATCTAAAATAGTTCTGAAATGAGCAAGCTTCTTGCTTTTCGTACTATCAATTCTTGGTTTGGCTATTGTCAAATCTGATTGAATGCAACAACTGTTGAAATCTTCTATAACTCATGCCTGCATGTAAAATTTCTATACCAGTACCATCTGTCTCCTGAAGTCCCTACACATGTGAATGATTTCCTTTCTTCATTCCTATCAAGTACAATATGTCTAGCACAGCGCAAAGTCCTTTACAGGATATTTCCCAATAATTTCTGTCACATAGGTATTGGACATCATTCTTTTTTCTTACGAATGTACATGTTGGTATATGTCATTATCTTGTCTAACATACTTTCATCAACAATCTGGAAAAATTATTCTATTTCTGATTCAGCATTCTTAACACTACCTTTAGTCCCAGAGAAAATTTTTATTGTTCTTTTGACTTATCTTCGAAGACTTTTTGAAGGGTGTTGTCCTCCATTTAGTCGCGTTATCTCTTCCAACAAAACAATTTTCTTCCCCTTGAAGATCATATTCCATATCAGAAATATTTTCTCTATCAATCTCAGAAGTGGAATTGTGATCTATATCATCAATATTCATGTGTTCATCCACCAAACCCTCAGAGAAAGATTAATTTGACAGGAAATCCTCTAATATTTCTTGTATTTTCTGAGGTTCCAGAAATTCCCTTCTTCCCCGAAACTTAGTTGATAAAAAAAAAGACCCATTTCAGAATGTAAATACAGTTTTAACTAATGTACATATCCTACTTGTAGTGATTTGAGAGTTAAATGCGCAGCAAGAAAAGATACATGACTAGCAGGGCAATGCAAATCTGCTCCAAACTGCTCCAAACTGCTCCAAACTGCTCCAAACTGCTCCAACTTCACAAGCTTGCAGACCACTGGTAACTGATAAGGGTAGCAGTTTTAGAAATGATTATATCTTCTTCCTGGAATGTCACCTGAGGCCATAACTTTCTGGAAGGGTTATTGCCAAACATACCCAGAAAAATATTTCAATGGTAGCAATTCTGTACCAGCGCTGCCGCTCAAGGGTTAATGTTATCTAAATGAAAAGTATTTGGAATACAAATTTAAGACACCTTGCATATATATTGTTCGTAACTTATTGCACACATTTTATATATAAATAGAATCTTGGAATAGATACTATTTTCATTAAAACCTTTGAAATTTGCAAAATTGGAAATTTAACTTTTTGTGTTGGTGGTTACAAGTAATTTTAAATTAAATCAAGATATTATCATGATCGTGATAAGGTGACTGGGTGTGTAAATCAAATCTAATTGTGCTAATTGCTTTGAAATGAAGTACAAGTACATTCTCTTTTACATTTTTAGTTATCATAAATGACCAAATACAATTTCAGCAAAGTATCTGGGATCTTTAATCTCCTCCCAGCTAAAATCAAAAATCACATTTGACTCGCTCATTTTCTGAGTCGAGAAATTAACTTTCCTTTCTCAGCGAATCACACAAGCAAACTACACTTGAAGATATAATTCATATCCTGTAGTAAGTTTATAGTAAAACCGCCTGATGGAGGAGATAGCAAAAGACTTTTAAATTGGATATGCACACACAGAGTGCTCTGTGAAACAACAGATTTCCATAGAAGTTGTCAAACCCAAGGAATTGTGAGAAATGTATGTGTTGTATTAAAATAGTCTGTTGTTTCCTGAAACAAAATAATCCCCTGCAAGATAAGGGACTGGATGTCCTTATTCAAAGTAATCTGACAGTGCATTCCCTGTAGGAAGATATTCAATCAACACCATCATTCAATCATTCTCCACCATCTTTCCACGTGTTGTCTAATACAATTCAAAATCGCCGGAGGTGACCACTTAGCCAAGCTTGCTGCTTAGCCAGCTGGCAGCTGAAAAGAGGGGGATTTAACACTTGACTTGGGGAAAATCAATCAGTTGTGAAAAAAAATGTCTGTTAGAGAAGGTGATTATTAATTTGAGGTGACAATTACAGGAGGTTTCACTGTGTGTGCTGTTACAACACCCTGAACATTGTGAAGTTTTTCCCATGACTAAGAGGAAGCCAAACTGTTTGTTGTACATAATTAATACTCTTTACTTATTCTTATTAAGAGTGCCAGTTACACTGTAGTCTGTCTGATCCTTGCATCTCCCATGTGTATATATAATGTTCAACTGATTTATTTTCATCAAAGAAAAAGAAGAAATTGTATGTGACAAATGAGAGAGAAGTATATTCTCCACACATTTTCTTGAGCTTCAGATTCTCTTGCCCGCCCTTCAACTTCACATAGTTGAATGATTAATAAAAGTACCTACAAAGTGAGGTTAGCAATGTTTGAAACATCTAGGAGCACAGCTATTTGTGGTGTGTGGACAGTTTTGGCTTGACCCTTTGGATTGCATAGTTTTTCTGTTATTACTTTTAATATATCAGTTGCTTTATTGTTATTGTTATTGATGGACAATCTTGTTCACTAACTTATCTGTAACCTTTCTTGCTGATAATTACTAATTACTAATATTTCAAACAGGTTCCAGAATGTTTTTTGTGCACTCTGGGTGTGTATTTACGTCCTACCTTATAGATTACATAAAAGGGTATGACAAAAGTGACCAGCTTCATCTATTTAGAAGGGTAGTATTGACATTGATGAAAATGGTTTTAGATGCATTAAGTGAGCATCATATGGAACAGACATCAATGAAAAAATATGTTCAGGTGAGTGATTGATAGGATTTCCTTGATGGCAAATTAAAGATTTGTACTTCAAGTAAACACTATTCTCTTAAGATTTGTATTCGTTTTTCATGATTGTTCTTATTTATTTTTTTAGGATTTTTCCAAAGTTAAATGCACCATGAATGAAGTCCTCATGTTTTCACAAAGGCACTCTTTAAAATTGGCTCAAAATGTAGCATCCATGTTTGTTGTTTCAGTAGTTAATATTATTAGAACTGCAATGAGAGTTGTAAGTATTTCTTGTGCTGTTAATATAATGGTTTGTCATGGATTGCATCTTTAAACTATTCTGAATTTTAGGATGCATTTGAAGAACCTGTGGGAAAAATTAATTGTCTACCCTTCTTGGCAGCACAAATAGTATCGCTTTTTGTACTAAGAGTACCAATGGCAAAATTATTCTGTAGTGGTCTTGAAAAACATTTTGCCACATATACAAAAAAGGTGAGTTCAATAATTACTCCTTTATTTTTATTAAATTTACAGTAAAAGACTTGCTCTGAGAAATTAACACAAAAATATTTGCATAAATATTGGTTGGTACCAACCTGCGATGTATGTTAGAATGACGTTTCAGAAGTAAGGTACTGAAAACTACCCTGTCTCTGACCTTACGTTGGACTAGCCATTTGGGAACTACCCCTTCCTTTTCGATATTTAATATTACTAAATCTTGATAGTATTTACAACAATTATACAATTTTATGAAGGGGAATACTTCCTCTGCTATTATCAATGTTGTTATTTCTTCCGATGCTCTGCTATTATCATAAATCCTCTCAATGTTAAATTTTCTTTTATTAATTTCACTTTCAATTTTAATCATGGGTTTCAATATACATTTTACTCCTGACTTGTTGCACATGGACGTGTAATTCTATACAGAATCAAGATTGATCAAAACTAATTATATTGATCAAAACCAATTATTGAATTGATGACAACTACTATAAGTTATCAGCCTTTTCTTTCTCAAAAAATAGAAATTTAATATTTATTCTAACATTTATACAAATTCTAATGAGCTCATTAATGAAATGATTCACTTTTTGCTCTGGTCAAACTTTAAGCTCCTGAACAGCTTTGAATAAAGTTTGTAAACTTACTGTGACAACTTTTCAGATGTATTCTCGGATGTCTTCGGGCTCTATGACCACGAAATGTCCTCGATATCCCTATTATTGTGTTATTGTCGATCAATAGAATAAATTAAAAATGTTTCTGGAATATCCTCAACTATTCGGTACTTTATAAGATTTGATTATTTCCATTAAACCAATACGTGGTCACGACTTGCCTTAGCTGTGCTTTGGATGAAACACATACACACAACTTATGCTAACTTATTGAAAATTACTCCATCTATGGAGCTATCCTAATATAAATCCCTTTGAAACACGAGAGTCTATTTGAATTCAAACCAAATTACAATCACAAAAATTACCATTATAATTCATTGCAAATACTTAATTTGGCTTCTTACTTGCCCAATGTCATGCTATCAAAATTAATGACAAGTGACTCACTTCACTTTTTAAGTAACACCCAATCCATGCTGAACAGCTTTCTAGAGAAGACAATTTTCACCTTTTCACCGAAGCACAGCTTTCAATGCCCTCCCACACCTTTCTTGTATAATGGCTCCAGGGCTGTCTCTCTCTAAATGAACAGCGCTATGACACCTAGCATGAAATACTACACCTTGTTTATTGGTTGCCCTAACAACATACATTCTGTGATTCCCGAGCCTGCATGCAATCCCATTATGACTAACTCTAGGTGCCAATTTTTCCATCCAAATTAAACTGGGGGTTCATGGCTTATCACAGTACCGCATATTCCTCATCCATGAATCGATGATAAGGCTATTTGGCAAA
>BLKR01007285.1:0-40370 GCA_011170035.1 Teleogryllus occipitalis | reverse complement strand
TTCATTGAAATCAAATACTTCATAACATGAAAATGACAAAATATCAAAACTTGAACAGATAAATAGTACTAACAGGAGACGTGCAAACTCACATTACTCACATTTCTCGTATCGTCCGACTGTCCGTCCGTCTGTGCGTCCGTCTGCCCGTCCGTCTGTGAACACTACTAGCGCCTGAACCATAAGTAGATTTTTTCAAAATGGAAGAATCCCCCGTCCACCTGGCTCTAGTTGAGGCTTTGAAATTGTAAACATTCTTTAAAATTTGGGGATACTCTACATGAAGCCTTCCCGAGATATTTTCAAAATTTTGTCAAAACTGCTCCAAATTTTTTCTTTAGAGACTTATAAATGTGGCATAGGTCCAATTTTCGCGGTTAACTGTGAATTTTCGAAAACTGAGAAAGTTTTAATTTCTTCGGCGTCTTCCTACAAATATAAAATTGATGACAGATTTTTCCTTCAAATGAAATTTATTGTTCATAAATAGATTTTTCATTAAAGTCAAGTACACTTTTTAAAAATTTTAGTATTTTTCTTGCAAAATTGCGTGCAATATCTGCAATTTTAAAAAATAACAAAAATAAGATTTTCTCAAAAACAGCTCCAAATTTTTTCTTTAAATATTTTGGTGGGCTTAGTGACAAACAAACCATATACGATAAAATAAACGCCATATTGCTCTATCTTTTCGTTTTTTCAAAAATTACAAAAAATATATTTTTGAACTTTCTCTCCCGTTGGTAATATTTACAGGCGTATATTAGAGGGAAATTTTTGACGTTATTGTATTGATGAATACATGTGCTTTAAATAATGTCATATAAAGGTTTTCGAAAACTCAACAGTTTTCTGTTAAAATGAGCTCAAATTTGCAGATTTTCAGAAACACCCATCACCATTTTCTCAAAAATGGCTCCATATTTTTCTTGAAACTTTTCCAATGGATAGTGGTTATGACATTGTTTAATATGACTTAAAGTTCATTTCGTTGTATTCTTTTAATATTTTCAAAAATTGCACAAACGTAATTTTTGTAAATCTCTCACGCCGTTAATATGCACATGTTCATCGATTTGTATACATTATTGCATTTGTGAGTAGACAAGCTTCAAATGACTTAAAATGAAGTTTTCCGAAAACTCAATAGGTTCCTGTGAAAAGGAGCTTCAAATTCCGAATTTGAGGAAATCCTTAATCGCCATTTTCTTAAAAACTGCTTCAAATTTTTCATTGAAGATTTCTATTGGTTTCTCTGACGTTTTCTAGAGATTTTAGTCTACTTTAATAGTTTTGAAGGTATATTTTGGTTCTACTATTAGGAAACCGAAAAGTGGTGATGATGAGGGGTGAAAGGACGAACACAAATACAACCATGCCCGAGGCGGGACTCGAACCCGCAATCCTTCTAGCCGAGATCGCCACGGCACTACTGCCTTAGCGATCCCGAATCGGCATTGCTCACTTTCCAAATTTTATTTTTAAAGTGAATATAACTTCGTTATAGAATTTAACTTCGAACGCTTCTGACAACCCGTGTCGCGGTAACGCTTCCGAGTACGGTATATTCTAGTTAACGGCAAAGATTACACAATTCACATGAATTAAGACACTAGAAAATGATAAAGAACCGTTTCGAAATATGCGCATAATAGCGTATGTTGCAATGAAATGTGGGGCTGCTGTTCTTCCTACAACATAATCTGCGAGTCTGTTTGATGCAAATTTATGGGATAATTTCCTATTCAGCAGTAGAACATTTAGGGGTTCTATGTCAATTGTTTCCATTAAACCGTAGCCTTTCTTTAGCATATTATACGAAAAGAAGAATTCTAAACTGGAAAAAGTGATTGTTAGAACAATCGATCAAGAAATTTAGAGCAATACTGAACATAAAACAAAATTCGAAAATCTTTAGACCAGCCATTCGGGAATGAAGGCCCAGTGTTTTTAATGAAAGGGACGTCCTATTAGGAAAGATTCGCCCAACGAAGTAAAAAACCGTTGGAGGATAATTAAGGCCACGGTCAATTTCGGAAATGTTAACAAACATTGAAGGCGTGTTTTTATTTTGTTTCCGATGAAGGCAGAAGACAAAAGCGAGCACGGACCAACCTTCCTGAGGAGGTTGCGAGACCATCTGAAATTACTTTAAAATATCGGGAAAGTATCCCAGCAGTTATTGCCTATTCTGTTATTATAGAAAGAGGTACGCTTTATTTTTCAATGAAAACAACTGTTTTCCTTTGAAGGAGAACCTCCATTTAACTCTTCTTTCCCGTGAACCATAATATTCTTTTGGTAATCGTATTCATTACGATTACCTTGACGTGAACGTAGAAAAAGAGATCATCCATGCAAATCATGGCACAGAAATTGTGCAATAACATGAAAATAAACAAAATCGTAGATATTAACAGCTACACACACCCAGGCTATTCGTGCTAACACATCACGAAAAAATGTTTCCAACCCGCAAAATTCTTAGTGGGGCTGGAAGGAAGGCGAACTCAGGTACTTTGGATTAACACGCAATGAACAATTAACATCCATTGTCGTGAGTGAGCATACTAATTTTACAGACGCTTTAATAAACTAGTGGTCAACAACAGAACATATTTTCTCGCATTGTCTCTAACTTTCAACTATCGAAAATTCAGAGAGTTCGTCAAAAATGAGATTTGTTGCAATTTTTTTAGCGTCTACTTTTCTATCCGTAGAAAAAAATGAAAAAAAAGATCGGTTTTTAGTAGAACGGTTTTTGGTAGTTTTTCTTCTATGATTGGCATTAACTTCAAGCAGAACCCGATGGTGGCAGGCTTTTTTACTCTAGCTTGTCAGCTAGATCGAGTTCAGTCGCTGTTTGGAGGAGAATTCTAGCAGCTGACTGTTCTGAACGGTAGTTTTCTGTGGTTTCTCCGATATACACCAGGCGATTGCCGGAGCAGTACCCTAACAAAAGGTCATGCGATCTTTCCTTCCTCTTCCTTGTCCTATTCTCTCCCCTTACACACACTTACACTAACATGCACCACATGCCGGGAGATCGGTCGGGAGCCAAGAGCTTGTTCCAGCTATGGCGGTGCTCTGCTGGTGGGAGATACCTGGTTGAAGAAAACCCGCTAGCCGACGGTCCCTCGCCAACCAGCGGGAGAAAATCATCGCCACCTCCAATGGGGAAAACATGCACTACACTTAAGGAACTAATGATTTTAGCAGTTGACGCGCCCAGAAGCACTAACAATTAATCAATCAATCAAGTAGAAACTACTCGTTCTTTTAAAAAATATCTGACCTTTTTTAAAGATCTGATTTTTAGAACAAATTTTATTAAAGGCAAAACTCAATATATTCAGTATTGTACTTTTGCAATATAGCTTTTTTGTTTAATTTTCAAAAATACAGACATCTCCAAAAATGGGACGAGCTGTAATTTTACCGTCGTTTGAATCAAAGGAAGAGAAAATTTAAAGAAAAAATTCGGAAAAGTATTTGAAAAAAGAAGTTTAAAATTTGACTATTTTTCAGGCAAAATTACGCGAATACTACTAATCTTTACAAAAAAATCTACTACATAACTTTATTTCAAGAACTATCTTTAAAGAACAGATTTCATTAAGGGAAAAATGTATTTTCAACATTGTAGTTGTAGGATGACGCCAAAAATCATTTTAAACTTAATCATTTTAATTTTTTCCCGAAAATGGCTTCAAATGTTTGGATTATTTACCGTCTTTGATAAAATATACAATGCCTATAAAAATGACACAGGTCCCATTGCCCTTAAACTCGCTGAATTTTCGAAAATTGCGAAAGTAAAATGTTTTCAATGTCTTCCAACAACTACAGCATTGAATTCAATGGTTCACAAAAATTTTTGTTTTCCAAGATTACGTCATTAATTAGTGTCATTTACACTTAAAAAATTAGTACTTTTCGTGCAGTTTTAAGTAAATTATGGACAATTTTCTCAAAAAACTCTAAATATTTTCAATTTTTTGAATCGATAATGCTAAATTTACTGACTGATATAAATGCCGTTTTGATGTAGTATTCGGTCGATTCTTCAAAAAATACACAAATGTCATTTTTACTTTCTTGGCTGAAAGTAATTCGGCGGATTTTTACTTTCTTGGAAATGACGCAACGCGTCTCGTAATCTTCGCTGGGCGTTGAGCGCTTATTAGGAGTAATCCTCCGTTCCTTTTTATGTATTGACGTCATTAGGACCTTCCATTACTTTATATATACTCCGTAAGTCTTGGTCTGTAGGTCGTCAAGAGGACAGTCAGATTAGCATCTCCGCGTACGCGCCTCTCTCTTGCGCTCTCCTGCGTCACTACCCAGCGGCCAGAATTGGGAAGGAAAGGAATAAGGGTGGGTTTAGGACACTTGGCAGCTGAACTCGTTTTGTTAAAACAAATTTCACATGAGATTGTCCGGGAATCGAACCAGGACCTCCTTGGTAAAAGGGCGAACGATTTCGCTCTGAGTCACGAGACAGCCCATACGAAGGTACTTAGTAAAAAAATAAAGTTATAATCTTAAGCCAGCATACTGCGAATTTCCTTATTGCCGGGCACTGGTACCGAAAGAGTAGATAAATCCTCTTGTTAAATACAGAAAAAATATCTTATACGTTGTGTAGCCAGAAACCAACTTTTGTGGGTTCTTAAAAATCGATTGACGGCACATCTGTCCGTGGTCAACGCTAGAGCCGAAACCGTTCAGATCATTTCCTTCAGAATTGACATTCTCGGATCGATCTGAATGAACCCGAGGCTTTGGGAGTTTGAAACGAATGATTTGAATTATGAGGGTGCTTTAGATGAAGCTTTAAAAACATCAACATTTCCTCAAAAATTGCATCAACTTTTTTTTTATCACAGTTTGTTCTCGGATAGCGTAAAGAAGGTTTAAGTGTGATGCGGGTTCCATGCTCGTTAAAACTCCAGATTTTTTGATAATTGCAAAAGTTTAATTTGGGGGGGGGCGTCTTCCTATAACTATAATATTGAAGAAAAGGATTTTTTTCTTAACAAAATGTGTTAATAAAAAACAAACCTTCAAATAAGGTCATGTTCAATTTTTCGAAAATATGAATAGTTTTTGTGTAATTTTCCGCGATATATAGACAATTAAACTTAAACTTAAATTTTTTTCTCAAAATCCACTCCCAAATGTTTTCTTAAAAATTTTCCACGGATAGAATAAGAGATACTTTTAAAAACTTTTAAAAATGACATTGGTCTCGTTTTCGTTGAACTCTGAATTTTCGAATCTGCAAATTTAGAAATAATGCGAGAAAGTATGTACTTTTTTAGCACCGTTCGTTTAAAACATCTCTCACGGCGTTAAAATTTACATTATGAATATCATAGTTTAATACGTTTATTAACGAAGAAGTTTCAAACTGTCTCTAATGATGCTTTTCAAATATCCTGAAGTTTATGAGTATACGGGAGCTATTATAAACAATGGTGAGTACATGAGGACTAAGTTGAGATGTTTTTTGAAAACGTTGGAATGTAGTTTTCTTAAACAATTTCTGCAAATTTTTTCTCAGAATTCTTAATATTCGGAATTTCTTGAGATATTGTCTGGATATTCCGAATGCCTTATTTCGATTACGATATTTGGAGTTCGATACCTCAAAAAATATTTTAAATACTTTAAAAACACTTAATGTTCTTGAATTAAACACAACATAAAAATTCGATTTTTCATAGACTATAAGTAACCCACCGCGTTAATTTTTATCCTCTAAATATTTTGAATCTTAAGATTTTGGAAAAATTAGTAAATATGAAGGAAAAAGTGCATTTTTGTATTTTCGCACGCCTCTAAATTGGCAGCTAGAATCCGTAGAAGAATGTTATCATGGTAAGAGTTCTCTATAAACAAAATGTTTATTTTTACAGAATCAAACGTTTCAGAGATTCAAAGAACTGAATATAGTGGGTCATATTGGACAAATGTATTGTAGTGTACCTATAAATGTATTATGTAATGTACCTGCACAAATATAATAATTTATGTTTAATACTTTTGTAGTGTCATGAATCATTTTGAATCATTTTATTAATGGGAAGTGGGTTTGTGATTTGTTAAGACATTGTCTTCCTTTAATACAGAATAGTTTAATACACAATAGTTTTATGATTAACAGTAATCTGAATGTGTAGTTTTAAAAAGTCAATCTAAATCACCTTCCTATCACGATTGATATCAATGTTTTTTCACGAAAAGTGGCAAATGATTACATACAAGTTAGTAATTTTTAGCTATAATTATATTTCATTTGTTTTTTATTTATTTATTTATTTTAGGTCGATTTAAAACTAAATGATCAATAGCGACATCGGTAATATCAACAAAAAATTAATATATTTTACATTTACTTTAATAAGAGTAAATTTAAAAGTATTAACAAAATTTGATTTTAAAATACCATTAACATGTATTAACATCAGTACTTTATCATAATATCTATTATATTAGTAGAAACTGATTTGAACATGTTCCGCTATTACATTAAAGTACACAGTGAGTTAATTCGATTGACGTGTGTCCGAGTGTCGGTGTGGAGAAAGACTTTTGTTGGTTGGAAACACTTTTGCAGGTTCACTCAGTAGTATAATGTTACAGCCACTACAAATGAGGCGAGAAAGTGTGTGTTGTACATCCTCTAGTTTTTTATAAAAACTTTGAAACGATGGTGCTAAATTTTCATAGAATTACATGCACACCTCTTTGATGTCTGAAGATTTTTCAAATATTCACAAATGTATTTTTTTAAATATCTTTCACATTGTTAATAATTGTATTACGGGCATTTTATACATTATTGTGTAAGTTAGTGCAAATATTACTACATCTCTTTCCAAAATCAATATTTCCCGATCGATTTGGCTCGGTCTGAAATTCTGAGATTTAGAAAAGAATTCTGGGAATATTGAGAATACTTTAAGTCAATATCTTGGGACATTTGACAAATTTTCTCAAATATGGCTCGTACATTTTCGTTTATAATTCTTGTATGAATTACAAGTTGTTATATACATTTATAAAGATCAGACAGGCCTGTGAATATTCAAAAATGACAAATCTGTAATTTTTTTTGAAATTCCTTCGTGGAGTACATTATTGGAGATAGAGATTATTTCTGGAAAAAGTAAATGTGTTCTCCCCAATTAGTTCTTTAATTAATATCACGATATTGAAAAGAATATCTGTAGTTTTCTCGCGATTTGGAATCCAATTTTTGGAATATTTAAAAAACAAAATTCTCAAAAATGGTTCCAAATGTTTCTTTAAACGTTTTGAACCTATAGTTGTAAATGCACTGCATTACATCACGTCATTTTGATGTATTCTTTGGATTTTTAAACAAATATTAAAATTTATCTATTTGAAAATCATTCATGTCGTTAATTTACACGTGTTATTACAGGCGTTTTGCACACATTATTGCATATGGGAGTACACGAGCTTCAATTATTTTGATGAAGTTTCTCATAAACCCAAAACTTTTCTGTAAAAATAAGCACAAAATTTCGTATTTTCAGTATCACAAGAATCACACTGAGCATCACAAGAAAAGTAACATTAATTTTAACAATGATACATAATGCATTAATTACCATTTGGACTGTATAAATGAGTATAAACAACCTGTAACAACTATTGTAACACAGCTTCCGGGTCAATGACCCCCATCTCGATCAGGTTTTTCGTCCAGTTTCCCTGATCCATTGAGCAAATGCTGAGATGGCCCCTTGTTTGCTTCTGGACATAAATGTAACTTCATTTTCTGTGCACGTCTTCTAGAATTCAGTGGGAAATACAACTATTCAAATTATCGTTTCCACGTTGTCGCGGCAGGAAGTAATAAGAGCCAAAATTTATTGCTTATTTATCCTTGAAAATAGATTTTATTACATGGGAGTTTTTTGTTTGTTTTTTTTTCTCCCTTTCAAAATTCAAAATTTATTGCTTATTTATCCTTGAAAATAGATTTTATTACATGGGAGTTTTTTTGTTTTTTTTTCTCCCTTTCAAAATTCAAAACTTAAGTAGTATATGATTTAGTGTAGGGATCACAGAATTTTGAAAATGTGCACACAATTCACTTTTCCCCATAGCCCGTCATACGCAGTTTTTTAACTGTTTTTTGACGTAAAATAAATAAATAAAATAAATAAGTATCTCCAAAAGGACATTTTCCAAAAGACGGTATCAAATTTTACAATGAAATCATTTTTGTAGATTTATATTTTACTTTTCTATAATATTTTGGTCATATTTCAATTCAACTATTGTGGAATGGCAATTCAGAAGAGGGTGCGGCAAAGCCGAAAAGATAGTGATACTCACGAAATAAGGAAACTAACTAGCACGAGAAAGTCTGTGCCATTCTGAAGCCAACTAGTTATTTTAGCCTACTACTTACGTACTATAGAGAAAGTTATTACTTTTCCGCATGATCCCTATGTAATATAGAAAAATTTATAATGCTTCAGCGAAAAATTTTTCGGAATATGCACCATTTTTCGGCGATTTTTAGGCAGAAAAACGTCATAGCCGGAATCCACGTTTTGTAGATCCTTGATACTAAATATTGATTTTCGGTAAAACGTTTGTTCAGTTTGGCTCTGTTGTACACTAGAGGTTAGACCGTACGTACGTTTTGCACCAAAACTGATATTCTCGATCGAATTGGCTGATGGCCCCTTAATTTTGATTTTGAAGTTTTTATTTTGGCGAGTAATTATCATAAAGGATATTTTCATTTCCCCCTTAAAATTGGCTTCAAATTTGTGCATGTTCATGTTGCAAGTTCATGTTGCATGTTCATGTGCAAGAATGTTCATGTTGATCTCAGTGGGGATTACATGTGTTTGTCATGTGGAGTTTATTTTCTGATTTAAAAGTCTTTGTGGCGTTAACATTGAAACAGAACAGTATTCTGAAGAGGCATTCACTTGTTCCATTTAGGTCTTCAAGGTGGGATGTATTTTAAGAGTCATTTAAGAAAAATAACCTGCAATCAATTCTGCACCTAAAGAAAATAATAATTCAGTTAGTGTTTTTATACTTATACACCATTTTGATAGAACAATTAGGAATGTGATAATATTGAGTGAATATTACTTTACTACCATATCATTCTTTATTTTCTTTTGAAATCTGATTAGCGCTAGTGTTCAATTCTTGCTTTAGTCATAAAGAAACTAGTAAATGGACAAATGATTGTCTCCAGAAGCAAACAAAGCTTTGTTTAAATTTGAGTGAAACTTGTTTGTGTTGTATTGGGGATATATGTTTTTTATATTGTGTAATGTTTGTGTTTTTTTTATCATTGTTTGTGGATTGACATTCTGTATTTTAGTATATGTTAAAGAAAACGTCCGATTATAAATGTTCTGTGACTATGACTTAGTGTTTTTTTTTTCAAAATCTTCATTGATAAAGAGCCCCGAATCCATGAATATTTGATAGACAACCTAAGGAGAGGTTACAATATCTCCCTCCAACGTGGCACAACCCCAGCCGGTACTAATTTCTAATCTCCCGAATGGTCTCCCGACATGTGTGAAAGTGTAGTGCATGTACGTGTGGCAATAAGTGTGAGGAATAGACAAGCAAGAAAATGGAAAGATCGCACGCGATAAGTGGCTCGTTTATTAGTGTACAGCTCCGGCGTTCGCTTGATATTGATTGGAGAAACCATGGAAAACTACGGATTCGAGCAGCTCGTAGCTAAAATTCTCTTCCGGGCAGCAGCTGAATTCGACATAGCTGACAAGCTAGTGTTGAAAATTCGACCACCGTCGGGACTCGAACCCCAAACCCTCCCGGTCAAAGGCACTGCATTTACATTAGTTGATGCCCTGAGAACCTTTACATTATGAAAGATAGAGATATTTTCCATTATGAAATCTATTTTTACTTTCTCGCGTTTAAGAAGGAACTTCTTAAGAAGAGAAAGTTATGTAATGTGAGCGAAAGAATGGCGAAATTTCGGTAGAAAAACTCTTATTAGAGGATCCTGGTAATGAAAAAGTGGATATATCCAGTTGATAAATTTAAAAAAATCCTCTGGTGTGGGTGATTATGGTGTAGCCATAATCCATGTTTTATGCGTCCTTGATAACAAAAAAACCGATTGACGGCAAACCGTCTTTCCGCGTATCCGACCGTGTGTGAAAAACGCTGGCGATTGAACCGTTTAGCCGATTTTCTCCAAAATTGATATTTCTCAATCGATCTGGCTAGTTTCGTGGCCCCTTGAATTTGAAATCGATATTTCAATTTTGGAGGGTACGTTGCATGAAGCTCCTCAGACGTTTTCAAAAAAAGCCGCCATCGATTTTAATTAAATTTTGTTGTTGGATAGGGTAAAGAATTTTTAATAGAATGGCGCAGGTCTCATGTTGGTTGAAAACTCAGACTTTTCGAAAATTGAAAATATTCAAATTTTTTCGGCGTCTTTCTACACTACAATTATGAATATATATTTTTTATTAATGTGTTCATCAAAATCATCTTCAAATAAATTCATGTTGAATTTTAAAAAATATTGGTATTTTTTGTGTAATTGTGCGTCTAACTTAATCGCCCGTTTTGAAAATAGTGCACTTCGTGATCGTAATTTTACAAGTATTTTGAGGGAGTTATTTCATATTTCTTTATTTCATATTTTTTATGAAATAATTTATATTATTTCATATTTCTTTGTTCATTACATTGGAACTTTTGTTATAAACGTTTAAAAATTAATCAATTAGAAATTATTTAAAATCTATTTGAAATAAATATGAAATAGAGATTGCTAGCCTTCTGTCACCCGCTCCCTATTAACATAGAGGCAACCTAAGTTAAAATTTGTATATTATTTCTAATTGTATTATTATTATTTATTATATCTATATTATATTTATGTTATTTCATTTTAAATTGCGACCTTCAATTGTGATAAATGTGAAAAACGATAGATGGGCGGTCATTGATGTTTGTTGTAACCCATGTTGTAACGCCGCACTTATAACAGAAATCGATAATGACGATTACCTTTTTGTTCACGGTAATATACACTCATTATTTTAAATATGGTACTATCATGTATCGAGAATGCCAACGAAAAGACTTTCATTCATAGCTATGAACTTTAGAACAGAAGGAAGAAGGGACATTCGCAGACCGAGAAGCAAAATGGGTGCTGGAACAGGTCACATGACCTAAACCCTGTCGGAAAGAAGAAGATGAAGAAGAAGAAGAAGAAGGAGAAAAATTTTATATATTTCTAGAATATTGCAATACCATAGTGTTCAATAATTGCTATTATATATCGATCTATTTGCATTTGTTTTCCAACGCTCTTAGTATCGAATTATGTATTAACTTTTAATTATTTTACTTTCTCGCATACTGTTTACGAAGCATATTGTAAGGCTAAAAAACTCATTACGTATGTTCGTGCACACAGCATACCTTTTAAGATGAATTCAATGCCAGAAATATATTTTCATTTAAAGTTTTGAATACAAAAATCTATTGCTAGAAACAATTTAATTTTTGCTTGAAACTATTTAACTTCCATTACCAATGGCGAGAAAGTACGAGCTATTTTAGAACCACTAGTTAAAATTTAGTTATTTACTACAGAATGTCAAGTAAAATGTTTTGAAAATATGAGTCTTTTTGCGTAATTTTGAAGGAATTAGGGACAACGTTTAAAAATTACGCACATAAAATTTTCTCAAATTTCTAAATTTTTCTTAATTTTTTTACTTGAAGTCTTCTGATTTTTGTATATATTTGTTATGTTTTTGTATTTTCAAAAATTACTTTTGTTCAATTTCTAACTTTATCGCTCTTGCTTCGCAAGAAGAGAAAACATTGTAATTCTTGGCTGGAAGATGGCAGATTTTCGATAGGAATACTTTTATTGCCAGGCCCTGATAACCAAGAAGTGGATAAATCTTGTTCCTATTTATACCACATTTTCTCCTAACACGTTGTGTAGCCAGAATATATCATTGTGTCCTTACAAACAGACGGCAAAATATCTGTGTATTCGTCCATCTGTGGTAAACGGTAATGCCAAAAACGTTCAGCCCATTTTCTCGCAAAATCGGCTCGCGATATCAAGGATCTCGATTCACACTTGAACGGAAACTCACAGCGGGTCACTGAAATTGAATTTCTTTTGATATAAGGATTGTGCGATTTGCTTTCCACCCAGAAGGCACAAAGACACTATATAAAATTTGGGTGTGCAGTAGGGACAATATTTCAACTTTTGCTCCTGAAGATATATTGGTAACTTTAATCTTATCTGGTCCTGGAGCCGTGGCATTTTTCATTCCATCCAGACGACTTTTAATTTCGGCAACTTGCACCGCGTATACAATTGTGTCAGGGTCCATTTCAGGTGTCGACAATTGATCATCCTCTCTTAATTCGGAAAGCCGAATCGGGGGCGTATTACCCCAAATGCATTTGTACAGGTCATTAACCTCATCCCTGTTAAGGGGCTGTTGATCGACACTAGTACATTCAATGCCCATTCTAATGCACTTTACCAAAAGCGCTGGATCATTCTTGAATGTATCCTGCGCCCTACCATAAGAGTAGCGCTTCCAGCTCGTTTGCCCCCATGCCTACGGGGCTTTTTGGGACTGGTGGTGGTGGGCTACAGAGGAGCCGCCCAAAATCTCCACTAATTTGGCGTAGGTCTTGTTCAATAGGTCCTGGGATTGAATATTTCTTTAGAGTTCATTTCCTACCTCAACGACTTCTGGATCTACATTAGTTTGAGAAATATCCCAGGTACCTATCCAAGTTGAAATGTTTTCCTTCCAGTTAGTCGTGGCATCTGATGAGGCCCTGTTAAGACTAGTTTAAGTAGTTACATCTCCGGGCGTCATAGTAGCCGAGGACTCAATAAATGTTTGATCCCGTCCTAACCGACCAGCGGTGTCGGAACGGGCCGTGTCAATAGCAGATAACACAGAATAAAAGAGAACGGGCGCACCCGAAAGGTCCAGATTCATCTCTAAAACTGTAGCGGCCTCCTCGTTAGGGAATCGCCCCCAATCTGCTTCCGGGAACGCAATGTCTACCATTCATGTTCCTCAGGGCCACTGTCTATGAGCCGACTATTTGGAAGGGAATCGGCCCAAGGCTGCTTGCTTATCTCTACCTGTAAAGACGTTTCGGCCCCCTTTGGAAGTATGTCAGAACAGGGGATCGCCGACTTTCTTCCTGAGGTTAGGCCTTCGATACAGGGGAGAAGAAGAAATCAGCATAGAGGTTTGGCTAACTGGAGTCTTCGAAGGGCTAATAACCCTGGGAGGCAATGCGATAACAGCAGCACTATTAGAAGGTCTAACTGAATCTTCGGACCTCCGACCATCAGATGGGGACAATGATGATTCTGCAGTCACAGTAGCTACAGCTCCAATGGCTGCTAAATATCTTCGATATGTAACATATCTTCTTTTCTCACCCACCTGTCGGGCGGTCTTACCCAGCAGAGCAGCCAAATTCTCGTTCAACGCCTCTGGTTGCTCTTTCTCCAATGCAGCCATTTTCATAATATCCTCCGAAGAGAAGACTTTCCCTGCTCTAGGTAGAGCAGGGGCTGCGCCTTGGCAGCTCGAGCTTTATTAGCTGCGTCTGGATGAGCATGGCGCAAATGTTGCGAGGGCCCTGATTTAGTTGCGAAGTTGGCGGAGCATAACTCACATATAAAGTTTCCTTTAGATGCTTTCGGACCCTCACATTTAGGGAAATGACTCAAAGCGGAGAGCTTACCTTTGCAATTCTTGCTGCATTTGGAGCATGAAAAGATTCACTATGGATATATATTAATGGACATCACTATGGACAGTATCGTGATGCCGAACCATGTTATTCAGATCAGTGGCCATATAGCCTCCACCCCCTTTCTGGGCACAATATGCGCAGCGACTCGCCTCGAAGGGAATCCTAATCGTGAACCGTTCCAAGCTAGGGTCGTCATATACGGTGGCCTGTTGTTCACGGGGCGCGCCACCATGCGCTCCCGCGTCCGAGGCTTCGTCCCAAGTGTCCGCTGCCAGTCGCTCCGAGGAGCACGACGGGGTCGTGGGCTGCAGATTTGTTAAAAAGTCGACATTTACCATTTTGATCGCTGTAGGGGTGCAATCAAACCTCTCGCCTTTAAAAATGTACTCCATGAACAATATAAAACATATTATACATAAATAATATTACCTTACGTCCTTTTTTGAAGATCAGTTCAATTCTCGTCTTGGTATAGTGTATTGGTCGTTATTCATGTAATCGTTGCTCTGGGGTAAACTGCATTATTCGTGACTTTGAAGATGGTGGGAAAGAAACGCCACCCAAGTGAAAATAGGTAATATTTTTTATGTAATCAAATATTTTTATTTTCTCAGTGGTTTAGATGTATTATTCTCTATTTTAACACGAGAATATTATTAGTTGCTCACATCAACCATTTTACGAAAATTATTTGTCGTGCAATACGAATGTTGCGAAAACGCAACACGGCATTTATGACACTATTTCTCCAGCAACTTGTTTTTTCTGGAAACTTACTGCTGATGAAATTTTGGCTATGCTGGAAGATAATTCGGAGTTATATGAAAATGCTGATAGCTTTGACATATTTTTTGCTCCTCCTGACGTTAGGGTGGAGACAGGCGAGGACAGTGCTGATGAAGATCTTGGTGGAACATACAACAATTTGACAGGTAAACAGCTAACTGCAGAAGGTGAACTGATGATAAGAAAGGATAGTGAAGACATAGAAATATCTGCGAGTTGTAATGTCAGCGGCTCATCAGCTTATCCACAAAATGAAAATGAAGGAAGAAAAAAACAAATTACTGATTATGGTTGTACAAAATGGAAGAAAGAAGATCTTTCAAATAAAAACGTAATGGGGTGTAAAGTAAACGAAAATATGTCAACGATATTCAGACCAACGTTTATTGATAACCCACAAACTCCATTGGAGCTCTTCAGTTTATTTTTTTCAGATGATTTACTAGAATTAGTAAGAGTAAGTATTATAGTAAGACAGAGTGTAATATATGCTGTTCAAAAAAGTAAATCAAATGTTCAGCTTTCTATTGAAGAGGTAAGAGTCTTTCTTGGAGTTTTGATTTTGAGTGGATATGTACCAATGTCACGTAGAAGAATGTACTGGGAAGAAAAACCGGACACAAGGAATGAAACTGTTATCAATGGCATTCGTAGAAACAGGTTCGAGGAAATTATGTGTTTTCTTCATCTAAATGACAACACTGCTCTGGACACTAATGACAAAATATCTAAAGTCAGGCCTTATCTAAATTCGCTTCGTGATTCGTTTTTAGAGCATACCCTTTGGGAAAGAGAGTCATGTTGTGGCTAATCAATGGTTCCCTACTAGGGACAAAATGGTCTGAAACAACACATCAAGGGCAAACCAATTCGCTTTGGATTTAAAATTTGGTGTCTAAATTTGCGATTAGGTTATCTAGGAGACTTCGATGTGTGTCAGGGATCCAAAGGCCAAGTTAAATCCTATAAAGAAGAATTTGGTCTGGGAGGTGTGCTATCAAAATGTACTGAAACTCTTCCAAAAGATGAACATGGACATATTTATGAACACCATATGTTTGCTGACAATTACTTTATTGGACTGAAGGTTGTTGATGAGTTTTCAAAACAAGGCATTGGCATCACTGGCACTATAAGAAATAATAGAATCGATAAATGTCATCTGAAAGAGGTCACATCTTTGAAAAAAGAAATGCGAGGATCCTATGATTATTACTGTGATAGAAAGAAATTACTAGTTCGTAGATGGCATGATAATTCAGTTGTGGCGTTGGTGTCAAATTGTGAAGGAGTTGCACCACTTGGCACAGCAACTATGTATTCTGCAAGAGAAAAGAAAAAAATATCTATCAACCAACCACGTCTTATTCATTCTTACAACAGGAATATGGGAGGAACTGATCTAATGGATCGAAATATTAGCACATATAGGACAAACATTCGCTCCAAAAAGTGGTGGTGGCCTTTATTCATATGGGGTATTGACGCTGCAGATCAGAACGCATGGTATTTGCATAGAAAGATGTGTGAATCTACAGGAACTGGAAATATGGATCTTCTAGAATTTCGACATCATGTTGCCCTTACCCTACTTCAAATGCATGGAACACCGAGAAGCAGACATGGGCCAGTTGCAACACCTACATCAAGTAGAGTTTCTCTGGAAGTTTGATTTGACAACACTGGTCACTTTCCATCTACTCAGAACAAACACACAAGATGTGGATATTGTAAATCAACAACTAATAATATTTGGACAAAATGTAATATTGACCTTCACAACAAATGTTTCAAGATTCTTCACATGGAAAGAAAATAAGTTTTATTATAATTATCCAATAATATAATGTTCATTTCTTCTTTCTTATGTCACAATAAAGATTTTTCAATATGCAGCATGTTTTTAATTACAGCAAGTCACTTTATTAAAAAGTGGTGGTATCTGCCCAGTGTTGCCTTTTTGCAACACTAAATTTTTAACATTTAGAAATATTTGTGCTTCGTATATTGTTAACCTACACTTTTATAAGTATATTAGTATCATTTTTTGTAAAAATGAACTATATTGGCAGCAAAAAACGTTCTGGGCATATATGGGTTAAAGGTAGATATTTTCCCCCGAATGAAATCTGTTTCTTAAAGCTAGATTTTGAAATAAGGTCAAGTACAATTTTTGGAAAATTTTAGTACTTTTCGCGTAATTTTCAGCGAAAGAACGGGCGAGAAAGCATGTGCTGTACTATCACCACTAGTTTCTGATTCATCTATTTGGTAAAAAGGAGTGTCCTGTGTTCTATTTATTTTGAGTGGAAAGTTTAACCTATTAGTTACGACGCGAAGGAGGAAAAGTGGCGTGCGCGTGGGGTGTGGGTGGCCCGGAGTGGAGGGGAGGGGCGGGGAGGGGGCTGAGCCGTGACGAGTTGGATCACAGCTGGCGTCCACGCAGCTGCTTTCAGACTGCTTCCCGCCGATTCCAGATTTACGAGAACCAGAGGAAAACACACTTCATGTAGAACATGTAACATAATGATTTGAAGTTTATTGTCACAATAACGTTGTTTGTATTGTCTAGGCGTCCAACAAACAAAAATCTTGTAAGGGCAAGAAAAAATGTGGGTTCAGGATCATTTACCATGATTTAAATTTTTTGTAAGCTAATATTCATTGTTGTAAATAAGATCATTTCTCTTTAACCTTTGAATCAAACTCTAATATTATGAGATACTATTTCAATTTTTTTAATGAAAAATGTATTATCAATATCACAATAATACATATAACTGCAGTGTGTAACAGACAAGAAAGTTTATTATTATCTCAAAAGTTACGTCTTCGGCCTTGATAGTCGCATTTAATATCAAAAGTGCTTAAAAATAAACTAGAAACAAAATAGACTTGGAACAAAAAGTAGGGAGTTTGTGCATCCTCGAACGTTAAAGCACTATCGATCTTCTGCGCACGTGCAGTTCACGTTTTGCATCAGCTGTGCATCTGTTCATGTAAAGTATCGATAGTGCGGTTCGTTAAGGCGTACACAAACTCTCTAATGGGTTTACTCGCACAACACGTTAAAGTACAGATAAAACGTAATTTTTAAACTTATTATATGTATGAATACTTAACAATACTTATACCGTTATAAAACAATATTATTAAATACATTTTCATGATTCATTCGTTTTTTGACTCGAGTTTTTCTGAAGATAAACAAAGACCTTGAAGATATTTGTCTACAGTTTTCCCGAAATAAAAGTGACCTGTTTCTAAGCGCTCCCAAGTTTCGAATAAATAAATTTGCGTGCATTTGCAGCGAATGCATCACAAATGGGTGGTCGTTACGCTAAGTTTAGAGTATAAATTTCTCTGACTAATTACTTCTCATAAACTCATTCCCGTGTCTAATATCAACCTAATGGGAATTTTAAAACACTGACACACACTCTCCAAGTAGAAAGTACCGTAATTCTTCATTTACTATTTTATCGCCGCGCCTTCGACGGATTGAACATTTTTATTTGCTCTACGCAAGTTCAAAATGAAAAGATATTTCAAGTTTTATACAATTGCTTGGCTAGTCTATCCACATTTCGTTATATAATTCAATTCAACCATCGTCAATCTGATGAAACAGATTTTAAGATGTAAATTATGCCTAAAATTTTAAGTTATGTCTGAAAGGCAGTGTAGTAATTCAGTGTTTCACTACTGAGAGTACTTTTAACCCCACCTCCTCAATCCTGTTTTTCTTCTGATTTTCCCCCCAGAATATTCTAAAAAAAATCTGGCTAAAAATAGTACCAATCGATTCTTCTTGTCACGAAGACTTGAATGCGTAATTAAACGTCTTGTCAAGTGCCTTAAAACTCTTCAAAACTGCGTTCTCTGGAACATACGTTTTCTTCGATAATTTTCTTGAAATGATCTTGAAGTATCCAGAAAAATGGTCAATTACTGACCAGAAGATCGAGTCGCGTAAGATATATATATATATATATATATATATATATATATATATATATATATATATATATATACGTTTCTTATTGATTACTAAATAAATGTCAATTATAACCAATTTCTGAATTTATAAACAATTTGGGCGCCAGGAAAAGGTTACACTTGAATTCCTAATTATTTATTACTGTCTTCGGATATATTACAAATAAATGTCAATCCCGCTAGCTCGGTCGACGGGTTCTTATGAAATAATTGTTGCTACTTACAACCAATTACTCAATCTGCCATCCATACGGAGTGGCGTGGAATCTGAAAAGAATTTTAAACTGTCCACTCAAGAATTGCATGTAATGCAAATAAGAATCAGCTTTCCTTCAAACTATGAATTATAATTTATTATGAATGCCAAAAGTTGTTAAACTATCATTGATTATTGTAAGTTATTCTTAGGTCATGACCATTTTTCTCGTTATTGCAATAACAGCGTTATAGAACATTTTATCCTTTCTTGCCTCTTCGTGCGCACGTCGCTCGATGTCGCCGCGTAGAATAATCCAATCGTCCTTTTCGAAGTCCACGATGATCAGCGACCAAGTCGAAACTTCCTCCAACCACTTCACAAACACTGTCTATACTCTTTATCTTGCGCCTCAAGTGGGCGCCTATTTCAAACTGGTTACTTTCCCAGGTCGGAATAACATGGCAATTCACAATTCACTGATACAATTTCTAAGTCAAATCTTGTAACTCCACCACGAAAATATTCTAAGTTCACACACTGGAGCAGGAAAGACACTATTATTTTGAAGAATGTATAGTACTTCAAAAATATATCACAAAAAGTCCACAGATCAGTATTCCATTTGCACACCCTATTGGGCGTCAACAATAAATTTACATCGTAGTTTTGATATTTCAAGAAAAATGTAATAACAAAATGTATGAACTGATATCTGTATATGTCGTTTTTGAAGGGCATTCAGTTTTTTCTGATGCATTCAATCGTTGATTCAAATCGATTTGCTTTTGTGGCTATGAATTGAATAAAGCGATTTTATGAATTCGGGCTAGGGTTTTAAAAGAGATATACTAAACTTTGGAATGAGCTTACAAACAAAATCCCAGTGTTTTATGCACGTTAAAAGTTACCAAACCACGAGATTTCCTGGAATAATTTCTCACAACAAAATCGCTTCATTCGCCCAATTTTTCACTTATATATTTTTAATAATTGTCAAATAAAACATTTAGGTCATTAAACCATGTTTCAGTAGCGCTTATTCAATTTCAAAGTTCGAAAAAATATTCACTTTTGCATCACTCACTTTGGCATTACAGAAAAGTTTACAGGTTATGAATCTATCTAGATATTTCAGATCTAAAAAAAGCACGATAGTGCACTAGTAAGAAATAGTATCAGGTAACGAGAGAAACTTACTTGATTGTTTCAAGTATATATGTAATAATTTTCTAGAAAGGATGTAGTAGCTGGATTAAAATTAGGCAGATCTATGTGAACATTCTTTAGGACTGGGAGAAAGGAATGTAGTTGATACCCAACAGACTTATTTAAACCAGGCAATCTCACAACTGTTTAAAATACCGCAGTAATTCCGAAATTCAGTCGGAGAAAGAAAACACCAATCTTAATTATTTGAATCTGATCAAGTTTACATAGTAAGGTATAAAAACGATATTTTCTAGATGAAAAATAGTAGAGAAATTTAAAAAGTTAGGATTTAAAATAAACATAGAGAAGTTTGAATATATGAAAGATACTGAGAGTGATGAACAGGGATATTAGATTTTAGAAGATTTCAGGAGTAAAATGTGTATTGAAAAGTGAAATAATTTAAATATTTCATAGTGGTTTTGAGTTTTAATGTCACAGGTCAAGCAAATTTGTTAAAGAAAATTGAATGTGGGGAAATGAAGGTCGGAACAGGATTATGTCCTTAGCTGTATTCTACAAAATGAGATATTTTTGAACTTTCTATTACATTTTTAGAGATTTTTTAATTTGGGTGCGTCCTCTCCGTTTACTTTATTGCACAGTAAGTCAGTCACCTTACAAAAGCAAAAATTAAACTACTAAGTTCATAGTGACTTCAAAGTAAAGAATCATCATTGTCCAACATTTCTGCTGAATATGTCACAGATTGCTTCAACTAGTGTGATCCAGTGTACAATGTTTGTAATGTGACGTTATGTGATGTTAAACGAAAGCTTCCGTGGCTCTATTCCATGTCTTCTTGGCTGTCCGAGTGACACCGCGTCGTTGGCTGAGAGGCCGACGTTTCGCCTGTCATGTCGCAGACTTGCTCGTCATTGCTCTGAGGAAGTCTGCGACATGACAGGCGAAACGTCGATATCTCAGCCAACGCGGGTCACCCGGACAGTCAAGAAGACGTTATGTGATTATCTTGTGACGTTAATTCTGGAAAATCAAGAAAGTTTATTTGAAGGAAAAACGTGAAAGGTTAATGGTTTACTACTCTAGTATTCTTATTTACATTTCATAGGATAAGGTATCGACGTTTGTCATATCCATTTTCCTAAACGTTTTCTAGTGCACTGTAACTTTGGCGGAATTCATGAACCACTGCGGAAGTACGTCTTCTCCTTCCGCTGCAGCGCGCCGAAGTCTTCGCCGCTAGTGTTCCTAGAAACTCTACCTTGGTCCCTAGATACTCTAACCCCGTTACCGGCAGAGGTGGCTCAAGGCATCAACTGATGTCATTGCAGCGCCTCTGACAGGAAAGTCCTAGGTTCGAATCGCGACGGTGGCTGGATTTTCGACACTAGCTTGTTAGCTAGGTCGAATTCAGTCGCTGTCTGGAGGAGAATTTTTGCGGCCGGCTGCTCTGATCGGTAGTTTTCCGTGGTTTCTCCGATGAACCCCAGGCGAATGCCGGAGCAGTACCGATCTTTCCTTCCTCTTCCTTGTCCTATTCTCACCCCTTACATTCACACACACACAAACATGCACTACACTACCACACATGCCGGGAGACAGCTCGGGAGCTGAGAGCTTGTCCCGGCTGGGGTGGTGCCCGTCTGGTGGGAGATGCGTGGCTGGAGAAAACCCCGCTGGCCGACGGTAGGTCAGCACCGTATCTCGCCATCCAACGGGGAAAGACTATAGCCACCAAAACATGCCCTACACTTACGAGACTATCTCTGCCGATTACGCACCCGGAATCACTAATAAATCAATCTAACGCAGTTTCCAGATACTCTATCATAGCCTCTAGATTCTCTAACATAATCCCAAGGATGTCCAACAAACAAGGTCTCAAGGGCCACAACTAAAAGCCTTTAATATGGTTGCGGGCCATATTTACAGTACATCATTACAGTTACAGTCATCTCGGCAGTTTGTCCCAGCTGCTCTGAAAAACTGGAGGGAAGGAATGGAACCATGCGTGATACCTGGCCGTACCATGCATAATGCAGGGAAGCACATTGGGATTATTTTGATTTTCCGAATTTACTAGAAAAACATCTTAAGCTTAAACGTAACTAATTTTTACATTAAGGTGATGCTGACCACGACAGGGAGCATGCGATAGGAGCGCAATGTTCTCGCCCAACAAGGATGCAAGGGAATTTCACTTCTGACAAATTTGCTTTCACGGGCCACAATAAATGACACAATGGGCTGCATGCAGCCCGTGGAATGCCAGTTGGACAACCTTGCCCCAAATGATCTTAGTCTCTAGATACTTAGTTCCTATACACTCTTTGCTCTACTCTTAATCCTTAGGAATTCTTCATGTAGTTCCTAAATATAAAAAAATATCGCATTTCTTTGCGTTTCCGATTCCGCTATTTTGTATCCGATTGAACTATGCGTTATTCAAGGTGATTGGGAACCACCAATCTATCGAAAATCAATATTAGTATCTTTGAAAATTTCCGTCTTCTGTAGGGCAGTGAAAGGTGGGTACCAACAAAAAGAATAATAAACATAATACAGGACTCTGAAATGAAAAGAGAACTCTAGACTCCACAAAGATCATATTCGTAATGAGAAGATAAGAGAAAAACTTCATATCAAACGATATGAAAGTAAAATAACCAAGTAACCAAACAACTGGTATGAACACACAAAATGGTTGACTAATTAAAGACTGTCTAAATTAGGTTCACATTATCAAAAATACGGAATAAAAGATGTGATCAGACCCAAAAAACGATGGAAAGGAAACTTGTGGAGACGGAACAAGCTGAAATCAAATATTTAAAGTACAGAAGAAGAAAAAGAATAATAATATTATGTCTACAATGTGTTGTCATATCATCGATTGCTGTCATATCTCTTCAATTTCTAAAATGCAGCCTGACGGGATTCTCGGATAATAGGATATTAAATCTCCACGGTTGCGCTTCTCTCTGTATCCACGACCTCTATTCTCCACCACACGAACACTCTCCGTGTGTAAAGACTCCTTGGGGAGCGGCGTGGCACTGCGCGCTCGGGATTTGTTTGTGCGTGCGACCACCTTCACCCGGCCGACGCGATATTTCTTGCCACGGTCCCTCCCGCCCGTTCCGCCCCGCCCGTTCCACCCCGCCCGTTCCACCCCGCACGTTCCGCCCCGCCCGTTCCACCCTGCCCGTTCCACCCCGCCCGTTCCACCCCGCCCGTTCCACCCCGCCCGTTCCACCCCGCCCGTTCCGCCCCGCCCGCGTTCCGTCCCGCCCGTTCCGGACCCGCCCGTTCCGCCCCGCCCGTTCCGCCCCGCCCCGTTCCGCCCCGCCCGTTCCGCCCGCCCGTTCATCCCCGCCCGTTCCGCCCCGCCCGTCAGTCCTCCTCTTCCCCGCCTGCCCAATTCCGCTCCGCGCGTGCGTCGAACAACACGCCGGCGGCGGATTAATAATACAAAAACAGCGTCACAAAAACACAAAAGGGAAAAATCTGTTTCTGGCTCACGAATTTCATTTTTTTACTGTTATCACCATTTATTTTTTCAACCCGAAACAAGAGAATCGTGCGGGGTAATATCAGATGTACCACATTCATACAGTACAGAATCATTTTGAAGAGAAATCAAACATGACAATCGCTAGAAATACTGCATCGGCGCGGATAACAATTTGAAATGAGATTCAGATTCGTAGATGTTTAACGTTCAGCAAACAAACAGAAATAATTGGTGGAGTTATTAGCTTTCAATCACCGATGTCGATAGACAAGCACCCCACAAGCTTAAGACCATGTGAATTGGATGTCTTTAAAATTTAATATCATCTTAGAGTAGTCATCTTCGAGTAACTATTACGATAAAATAACATTTGTAGTACTTGTAAATTGCTGAGAAACTACATCCGAATGGAATGGAATGCAGCATGTTAGTAAAAATACTTTTTAAAATATGGTTTCTATATAGTAAATTATTTCCTCTAACACGTTGAGTAGTCGAATCCATGCTTTGTGGGTCATTGATACCGACAAATCGATTGACGGCAAAACGTCTTGAGTCCGTTTCTCTTTCGCTTGTCTATCTGTTTGTCTGTGATAACGCAAGGGACTAAATCGTTCAGACAATATTTTCCAAAGTTATATTACACAATTGGAAATCCAGATTTTGTGTTAAAGAAAATCCAGATCTTGTGTTTGAAAAGTGTAATTTGGTTTTTTATTAACGTCTCCAACGTTAGCGCCTAAATAATTCAGACGATTTTGTCCAAAACTTATGTACTCAGTTCAGTCAGAAGAACTAACAAAACGACGTTTTAGAGCAAGAGATTTACTATATATAGAAACACGATTTATCCACTTTTTTGTTACCAAGACCCAACAATAAGAGTTGTTCTGTCGAAAAATCCATCTTTAATTTCTGAACATTCAAAAGATTTAGTGAAAATGGTACGTTTAGAATTCGATTTATTGCGTTTGATTTTCAAAAAAGTTTAAAGCAAAATTTGGAACCGCTTGAAGAAAATCTTCATTACTTATTGATAAAAAGTGTCACGATTTTACTAAAACTTACGTGAAAGCACTAATATTTCGAAAAATCTGTACACGAAATTATTTAAAGTTATAATATTCAAAACATATTCATTATTAACTAAATCTTTACTTCAATATTGAACGATAAGTTTGAAAAATTTTGAGCTTCGTTTCAGAGTTATTTTACGAAAACTAGCATTTGTAATATATTTATAAGCGCATTTTCCCCTTTTTGAGCACATAATTTAAAGAACAAATTTGCAACCATTACTGAGAAACATTTGAAAGTATCCTTGCTTTAAATTATCTCCCAAAACGAAAAAAAAAAGTTTCAAATGAATGCTCCGGCTTTGCCTGGTATTTATCGTAGAAATCACGGAAAACTACCAATCAGAGCAGCCGGTCGTCAGAATTCTCTTGCAGACAGTGCAGCGGCTGAATTCCATCTTTGTAGCTAGTGCTACCAACATCTGCTGACATCGGAACTCGAATCCTAGGATCTCCCGGTCGGAGTCGCTGCAGAGACAACGTTAATGCTGACTATGAACTAGCTCAGTCGGTGTCGGCACTGATGTCATCCCACTGACTCTGGCCGGGAGGTCCTAGGTTCGAGTCCCGACGGCAGCAGAATTTTCGAAACTAGCTTGTCAGGTAGGTTGAATTCAATTGCTGTCTGGAGGAATTCAGAGAGGATGAATTCCGTCGCTGCTCTGATCGGTAGTTTTCCATGGTCTCCGATCAATACCAGACAAATGCTGCAGCAGAACCCTAACAAACGGACCACGCGCGATCTTTCCTTCCCCTTTGTTGTCCTATCCTCACCCCTCACACACACACTTACCTAACATGCACTACACTACCACACATGTCGGGAGACCGGCGGTCGGGAGCTTAGAGATTTTCTCGACTGGGGCAGTGCCCCAATGGTGGGAGATACCTGGTTAGTGGAAACCCCGCTAGTTGACGGTACGTCGGCGCCAGATCTCGCCATTCAGCCATGAAAGATCACCGCCCACCTACCCATGAAAAACCATGCACTGCACTTGCGGGAATAATGACCTCAGTGGTTGACTCGACCGGAATCACTAACAATTAATCAATGAGTCCGTCGACTGAGGACGGAGGCGAGGCTGGCGGGGCTCTTTTGCGCCCCGTTTGTGCACACTGTGCGCCGGCGCCCCTGACATTTCCTCAAGGGATACACCCGGCGCGGCGCGGCGCGCCAGTGGCAGGCGGACAGTGCGGACGGCAAGCAGGAAAACGCGCTCCAAATACACAGCGAGGAAATCTAGAACATTGTGAAACGAAATGTTTTTATTAAAATTAACAACGTATACTTTTGCGTTTCAGTTATTTTTATTCAGTTTTACGTGTGGTTAAGATGTGTGTCTCGCCTAGCTTCGTAAGAAGAGGAAGAATTGTAAACGTGAGCCGGATATCGACGATTATTCCAGAAACATTCTCTTCTTGCCAGGCGCTTGTAACGAAAAATGGGATAAATCTTGTCTCTCTTGTGTGCAATAAATTACTTCCTCTAATCCGTTGAGACCGACTTAAGTGGCTCAGGGCATCAACTGATATCACTGCAAGGCCTCTGACCACGAGGTCTAGGATTCGAGTCCGGACGGTGGCAGGATTTTTTTCACTAGCTAGGTCGAGTTCTGACTCTGTCTGAAGACCAGCTGCTCTGATCGGTATATTTCCATATTTTTTCCGATCAACACAAGGTGAATACCTGAGCAGTAACGTAACTAACGGGTCACGGAGAGCGTGCAAACTCCTTTCTCTTCCTTCTCCTATCCTCACCACTTACAGTCACATGCATAACACTACCACCCTTGTCGAAAGCTTAAGAGCTTGTCCGAGTTGGAGCTTGTCCATGCTGGTGGGAAATACCTGGTTGGAAAAAAATCCGTAAGCTGAGTGATAGATCGGCGCGGGATCTCGCCACCCAGCAGAGATCACCACTAAGTCACATACACTACACTTACGGGACTAATGACCTTCGCCGTTGACGAGCACTGAATGACTAATCAATGAATGAATCTAACACGTTGTGTATCCAGAATCCATGTTTTGTGGGTCCTTGGAGCCGAAAATCGAGGAAGGCAAAACGTGTCTATGATCAATGCTATACCATGTGTGAACTTTCTTACCGTGTCTTCTCTGATATTTTTACTATTGCCAAATCCGTGTACTGTTTCAACAAGCATATAATATTATGACGGGAAATTACCCCTGGTATTGTTAATATGTTACCCTGTGTAGTGTCGTGTCGCTAAAACCAGCGTGGGCACGCGGCGTGGTGCGCACCGAATGCGTAGACAATGGCAGAAGCTATGACGCACGGTTTTTTTCGACGGGGTGTGCGGGTGGAGGCAATGGAGGCGGCGGGCAGCGTCGCGAGGGCTATTTAAGGGCTGTGAGAACAATAGCTCTTCCTTCTTTGAGACAGCGGCATCGGCAGCGTAGGTCGTCAGTGAGAGGTGCGTGAGTGCACGCTGCGAAGGAGCCGGCAGTTATTGTCGTGACTAGTGAGACATGTAGTCGGTCTCAGGGCAGGCGGTACTACGCACGGCGAAACATTAAGTAGTATGTTGCGATGTGGTAGCCGTTGTAAATATCTCTCCTAGCAGTGGGGTCTATTTAGTTAGTTAATTGTATACAGAGCATTGGTTATTTGTGACTACGGTCTAAATTGTGAATAAAACTGCTGTTATTACAACCCACTCTCGTCTGTGTACTGATTACACCCGTATGACGCCACACCTCTATGCTCACAATGTTTTTCAATGTTAATACAAAATTATTAAATTTACTTCCAATTAATCATGGGTTGGACATACAACATATTACTCCTTACCTGTTGTATATGGACGTGTAATTCTACACAAAAACTCGATTATTGGAAGTTCTATTGATTGAAACCAATTATTAGATTGACGGCAACTAATATAAATTATCAGTCTTTTTCAACAATAAAATTTTAACATTTATTCTTACATATATTACAAATTCTTTTGATATCATGAGAATTATTTTCAATGTGGAACATTAAAACACCGTACGGGTTTGAATATAAGTTCGTAAGCTTACAGTAAGATCTTGATACTTGACTTCTCGGCTGACTACCAGAATGTTCATGGAATCCTTGTTGTACCAATAATCGCGTTCTTGCCTAAACTAAAAAAAATGTTCCAGAATGTCCTCAACGATTTGCTATTAACGAGACTTAATATTTCCCACAAAATTAATACGCGGTCGCGACTTTCCCTATCTGTGTTTCGTATGAAACACATACTCGTGACTGACTATATTCAGCTACTTATTGAAAAATCCTTCCATCTACGAAGCTACTGTAATATACGTAGGTCATTCAATAATTAAAAAGACAAATTTCTATGGAGAAAAAAAAACAGTGAGTAGAACTGATTTGGTAATTTTAGGACTTTAAGTTGGCATCACTGGAAAGAGCCCTGACCATTTGGATGATCAGCATTATTGTGTTCATAACCTCAAATATAAGTTGAACGATGGTGAGCCCACTTGAAAATTCCACATGTGTTGAACAACGTTCTGTGATTCGTAGTGTTCCCGCTTAAGGTGAAAAACCAGCGCTTGATCCCGGGTTTAGGGTGGCACAGTTCCTTTGGTTCCTTTTATGATTCATTATTTCTCGCGATTCCTATGTTTATAGTTGCGCGATTCACTATAACAACTGAATTATTTATGTTCAATGTTAAATGAGAAGAAGTCACATGATAATTTGTTGGCGTGGAATTGTGTGTATTTTCGCATTTCAAGTCTTCTTCAAATAGATTTGTGTGTCTACTGAGATGGAAGGTATGCATTTTCTTAAAAGTGAGTGTTCCCTTTAAAATAAATTCTCTTAAAAGTGAGGGAGGTATATAATACAGCGTGAGCGCCGGAGCGACAGCGGAGGCGCGAACCAGGTCTCGAGAGCGAGGGCCGGAAGGCCCTCGCGAACGTAGCACGTTGGATCCGTCGGGTAGCGACGTGCGGGAGCACGTCGCGGACCACTTGGTGAAAAAAATGCGTTGGTTAGAGAATTGTGTAGGTTGTAAAATTAAATTTGTAGCGTGAAAAATACGAATAATCAGTTTACTTAATGAGAGTACGTTGCTACGGAGATTTATACGTACAGGGGGCTTTGGAGCAGGGGGGTAGCTATTCTCCCGATGTACCTTTATTTTAAATAATTATATTTATTGCTGTAACATCATGAACTTAATTACACGCGACTACTACGTATAAACAAGGATTCAGTTCATGGAGTCGATTCTCTTCTAATGTACCGAATCAGTGAATCAAAGGAACCGTGCCACCCTAAACTCGGGATTTACCAAACCAGCTAATATAATCTCTAGAGTGACTTAAATGTATGGTTAAAGTCGAAAGAACAGCGAGGATTTTTACGAGTGGGTAAAGCAATTTAGAAGTGGTCGAGACTCAGACTGACAAACACCATTCTGGCCGTTTCAGGAGGAAAAGTCGTGTTGACTGTTTGGGGCGTTGTAGGTGCGTTTTTTTGGTGATGATGTCTAATAACAGCGTATAATAAACAGCCAATAATTCTCAGATATGCTATTGAAGAAAGTGAAGCCAGCCATCAGAGGTGGTGGCCAAACGAAGAGAAGTGTGATTCTCTAGCAAAACACCGCACGTCCTCACACTGCTCAACAAAGCCGTGAAACTATCGACAAAATGGGTTGGAAGGTACTGCCTCATTCCCCTCACAGCCCGAATTTTGCACCATCTGATTTCCATTTGTTTGTTCCACTGAAGGACGCATTACACGGAAAGAAGTTCTAGGATAATGAGGATGTCAAAAAGTTTGTTGGAAATTGGTTCAAACGCCAAGATAAAGAGTGCTTTTCAGCCGTTATAAAAATACTGGGAACCAGTTGAGATAAGTACAAAATGTTGGTGGGGATTATATTGAAAAGTAGGAAAAGTCGTGTTTTCTAAAAATAAACGTTTATTTATCCATACCAAATTGTCTCTTTATTATTTAATGTCCCACGTACATCCCTTCAAAATTCCAACTATTACATTAATAAAATTTTCAATTACAATTAAATACTACAATTTACAGAATACCAAGCTCTCAAACTTCAAGCTAATCATAAATTCCTGCCTCACTATCATTTACATAATACCCAGCCTATGCAGAAACTCCGTTCGCACCTCACCAACCTTTTACGTTGTCTTCAATGTTTTTCTAGAGAATGAATCCTTGCGTCCTTCTAAATGACGGCTTCTACGACCATCAATGCCCTCTCCAAATCTTCCTCATATTGTGTTCGGGGCCGTGTCCTTTTGCACAGCGTTATGATACCAAGCACGAAATAATACATCTTGTTGATCGGTTGTTCTAGCAACGCGTATTCTTTGCCTTTCGAGTTTGCAAACAATACTAGTATTCCTGACGCTGAATGCCCGATTCTATCATTAAAACTAAGCCCAGGGTTCCCGGCTTATCACACATGGTCACCTATACCATTCATGCGTTTTTCTTCAACATTTATTCCCGTTTCGATCTGAATAAACTCGCTCCTCTGCGAATTTGAAACGGATATTTATTTTTGGAGGTTCTTTACATGAAGCTTCAAGATTTTCTAAAATAATTGCTCCAAATTTTTTTATGCAACATTTTTCTCGAATTTGCAAAGTACAATAAAAAATGTCGTGGGTCTCATTTTCGTTAAAACTATGAATATCTACAAATATTTGAATTATTTTATTGAATAGAGGGAAGTACACTCACACGTATAAAAATGACAAAATGACCCAGATCCAATTGTTTTGGAATTCTCTGAAATTTCGAAAATGGCAGAAGTTCAAAATTTTTTGTTTCTTACTTCAACTACAATATTCAACACACACACACACACACACACACACACACACACACACACACACACAAGACAAATGAAAAATACAAAAAATATTTGAATTTTTGTACTTTTTTAGTGTCAAAGGATATCATGAGAAAATTTTCCTATTGCTATTGGGAAATTTAAATGTTATTGCAAAAGTGTAATACAAGATCTTTTGTATGACATATGTTAAAATTTGTTGTGTTATAAAAAACACAAATTATCAGCATTCTAGCGTATGCGTGCGAGAAATCTCTCGTGTTAAAATCCAATCTCTTCCTTATCTTTCCATTTGCAAAATCAGGAGTTTCTATAATACAAAATGAATGAATTTGTATAATAAAAAGAAAAGTTGTTAACGAAACGTTTTTATTTGTTTAAAAAATGTAACAACTTCGTTCTAAATTTAAATATTTACAAGGTAAAGTTAAATTAAAAAATCTCTGAAAAATTGATATTTTTTGGGCCTTTGAAGCATTGGAGTCTTTGGTGTATTACAAATTAAATGTCGACGGACGGGGCGATGTTAGAAGCCTTGTCCGGAATTTTTGAATGAGAACGTCAATGATGCGATCATAAGAGTTACGTTTTTTGTTCACGAATTCATAGAAACTTACAAGTTTGACGGATGTTCTCAATAATGGACGCGGCAGTCATGTTGATTCACGTTGCCCCCCGTCTTTTATTTATTCTATAGAACTCAGCTGTTTTACGACTTCTTTGCGGTACGTGTACGGTAAAGTCTGTTTTTCTAAAATAAATCGTTTCAATCAATTAACAGAGCGATTAAATACTAGTTGTCATACGTGAGTGGTAAAAAATGATTTTCGGGACATGGATTGGACAACAAATAAGATGGGAAGCATATCCCCCTAACAAAAAAGGAACAATAAAAAACATCAAATTATAACGATTGGACGCAACTTAGATCGAAATGAAACACTTATATCGGGGTTTTGCCATGTGTTGGTAGTGGTGGTGGTGGTGGTGGAATGGTGGTATCTTGGTAAATTATTTTAGTCTGTAAATGCGGAAAATAATACAAAATTATGTGTGAACGAAGCCATGTCAAGTCTACAAATTTATACTTTAGGATTTTTGTTACAGATGAAAATCTTTGTGGCTGCAAAAATGATTTATGATGGATGTAAGTCCCACTGGGGTTAGCCCGTATCATTAAACATGGTTATGTCCAAGATAGCAACGTATTAGTAATTCAGTTGTGGTTATTATACAAAGAAAAATAATGTAGAATTAATAATAGAGTGACGACACAACACCAGGTTCAGAGTAGGGTTTTGGTTGGGCAGGAAAACCGTTTATCACAATATTACTCGTCGTGCTTTTATATGGCTGCCATTAAATTTAGATAGCTTCCCACTCCATTACGTTACTGGGCCAACATCAAGGATCGATGAACCCTACGTTAAAGTTGTTAGGAAATTGGGGAATTTAAAGTTACAGTAACACCGCCAAAACACGTTTGGAAGTTCGCGAGCACCAGCATTCAAATTACCCGATTAAGCAAGTGGGGAACCACGTTTTACAAACAGGGTAGTCATAGGTGTGATGTTTTGTAGCTGGATTTGTATATTCCACAATAATCTTTTGTATGTGTGATATGTGTAACACGTCCGTTCGTCGCCGAGGGGCCAAATATGAATCCACGTATCGTGCAGACCGCTCCAGCTTCAACTTAACAAGAGCAACCTGGGAGCATGTGAGAGGCAAGCTGTTGGCGTGATAGCTCAGGCACTACCGCTTGAGGTCCGGAATCAGCAAATGTTCTCTTCCATACTTATCAGAGTATAAACGGCGTATTTGGGATGAACCTTGTCATTATTTGTCAAACATATTGTTGGGTAGGACAGTATGTCGTAAATATGCTCCGCATCGTAAATGTCACTCTTAATGGGCAGTATTAGTTATCTGGACGAGAATTGAACTCAAAGTCTCCTGATTTACCCAAGTGTTTGGGTATGAAGCGTTTGGCACAAGCGACCATATCATTTTTTATCGGGTTAGCATTCAATAAATATTCATTAATATCAATGAATGAAAGGATTGATATCAAGTAATAAAATTGCATTGTATAAATTTTTGAATGATATAAATTTCTTAACAAGAAGTTCTTCTTTTAGTAACTTTTAATATTTCCTAATCGGTCAATATTTCCTAAGTATCAATCAAAGAATACATCCGTTATGGCAGTTCTAGTGAAAATTAATATTGATTTCATTAGAAATTATATTTTTCTGCTAATTTACAAATAAAATTTGAATAATCGTGTTTTCGGGTGCGTCACCTGCTAAGGACTTGAGTTCCGTAAGTGCAGTACGTGTTTCTCCTCGGAAGGAGGTGGTGAACTTCTCAGCTGAATGGTAAGATTCAGCGCCAACCTACACGTCGTCTAGCGGTGTTTTCCTTCAACCTGATATCTCCCACCAGCGGGGCCGCCCCATTCTCTAAACTCCCGATTGACTTCCTAACATATGATAGTGTAGTGCATGTAAGTGTGTGCTCAAGTAAGGTGTGAGGATAGGAGACGCAGGAGGAAGGAAAAATTGTGGTCCATTTGTTAGGGTAAAGCTCCAGGATTTGTCTGGTGTTGATCTGAGAAATCACAGAAAATACCGATCAGAAAATACTGGCCGCTAGAATTCTACCCCGGGCAGCGACTGAACTCGTTCTACCTATTTAGGTAGTGGCGAAAATCCTGCCTCCGCCGGGAGTGGAATCCTGAAGCTTGCCGGTCAGAGGCGCCGCAGTGATGCCCTGAGCCACCTCAGCCGGTGGACGCTGCAACGCGATCGCCGCCCTCCGCACCTGCTATCGATTTTTCGCTGCCGCTGCAAGAGCGGAGCTGCTCGGTCTCATGAGATCGTTTGTGCCGAGAGCCTCTGGGAGGGAAACGCTCGTTCCGAGGCGAGGGCGACAGAGTTTGCACGCTGCTCGCCGCCACCTCCGCCTCCTCAAAGTCATCGAATTCATCTTTGTGGATTGATTCATTGTTAGTGATTCCGGACGCGACAATTACTGAGGTCATTAGTTCCGTAAGTGTATTCCATATGTTTTTCCTCGGGAGGGGGCGGTGATCTTCCCCCGCTGGATGGCGAGATCCGGCGCCGACCTATCGGCGACTAGGGTTCTTCCCAACCAGGTATCTCCCACCAGTGAGGCAGAGCTTCAGTCGGGACAAGCTATAAGCCCGCGACCGGTCTCCCGGCATGTGTGGTAGTGTAGTTGATGTTAGTGTAAGTGTGTGTAAGGGAACAGGATAGAAAAAAGAGGAAGGAAAGATCGCGCGCGGTCCGTGGCCCGTTTATTAGGGTACTGCTCCGGCATTCGCCTGGTGTTGATCGGAGAATCCACGGAAAACTACCGATCAAAGCAGCCGTCCGCTAGAATTCTCCTCCAGACAGCGACTGAAATCGACCTAGTTGAAAAGCTAGTGTCGAAAATCCTGCCGCCGTCAGGCCTGGAACTTGGGACCTCCCGGTCAGAGGGACTGCAGTGACATCAGTTGATGCACTAAGTCACTGCTCCCGGTGAAATTCATCTTTGTGCTTGCGGTTGTAACGACGGGGTTTTTACTTTCTCTTACACCATCACAATGTATTATGCAATAGGCATTTTGGGTCGATTGTGCGACGTTGCCGGCAAGCTGACGATGTTTCCCGTTCCTAAGCCTAGTTTAATTCTCACACTTGGAAGGTAAGAGCGACCGATTACTTTCACTAACAAAATCCGCCTGCCCCTTTCTTCGTTATACAGCAACTGAAACTGAGACGAATTTATAGGAAAGTTTCGACTTTATCTTTGGCCCGACTAGGAATCGAATTCGATCGAGTGAAGCCATCACGGGAAGCTACTGCCCTGCCCATGAGGCAACCTGGGACTACCCCTGCCACAATGATCAGACATATTTCCAGTGGCGTCAAAATATTTACTTTAATACGTGAATATTCTAAAGTTTTAATGATAATTGCATTTATGTCATTGTTTTGTGTTTTATCTTTATATTTTTATAGAATACTCGTGGTGCTACACCGGGACATAATTTCTGGCATTATTTGTAATTTTAGTAATTTTCAAAAATTCCGAGTGATCTACAAAACCCTCCGTCAGTTTTAAAAAATGACTTATTTGTCGAAATCGAAGAAAAATGCAAAAAAAAGTCATATAAAAATGGGTCGTTTCCTTTTTGTCATAACTAAATGAATTTCTATACTAAAAGACATCGTTCTAAAGTGAAAAGAATAAGTAACATTTCATTGAAATTCGCCCCCTACTGATTACCAAAAATCCTGGAAACGAATATTAACCAGATTTACCCAATCGAAACGAACAAATTAAAATACACCTGCCAACATCAATCACAAATTAAACGTTCATTAGAATATCTTTAGGCGCACATATAAAACCAGCTGCATTCATTAGCCAAAAAGCATATTTTACTCATTAAATAACGGTAAGGAAATTGTCCGGAGGGAGGCAATATTTCTTTCAATAAAAAAATGTGGACATTCCACAAGACATATTTACCTATTGCAAAGTTAATCTCCTCCTGACATGTGACCTTTACAATATGAAACTTGATCATGTTCACATCTTTAGAATATGACTCAGATCAATTTTTGTAACGCTTTTGTATCAACTTTTTTGTTACCACGGCCCGACTATAAAAGTTTTTCCGTCAAAACTTCGCCATTTTCCTGCATATGATTACAATACTTTCTTATATTACTTTCTCTTTTTAAGAAGTAAGGTCGAGAAGGTAACAGAAAAAGACATTTTCTGAAAAACGACTCCATATTGGTTTCTTTAAATTATTTTCCCAAAGACTGAACAAGGGACGCTCAAAAGAATGGGAAATGTCTCATTTACGTCGAAGTCTGAAATTTTGAAGTGCTGTTGCAGTACCTCTAGTTTAACAGACGTAAACTAGTATAAATATCAAATCTACATATTTTTTTAATTCTTAGTAGCAAATTCTGTAATTAACTGTAAGTGTATGCTAAAAAAACTAATTGTAACTAAATATATATCTGGAATGCGGTTTGCGATCCTTTTGCTTCTTAGAAATATGGTCCTTGAATGTAATAAATTAAAGAATCAACGTCCTCAGCGTATCTGCGTTTCTCTAGAGATAACAACGAAAAAAGTCCGTCTTTTCTCGAGGAGAGCAAAGCTGCGATTTGTTAACTTACGAGACAATTCACGGAATTAAGTGAGAAGTTTTTTTCAGGGTTTTATTTCTAAATCATTAGATTCGTAATTTCAGGCAAAAAATTGTTTCAAGCATATAACAAAAATTTACGAGGATCAGGCTCATTTTCGTATTTTTCTTTATGAAAATAGAGTGTTCGAATACGGGAACATCTCTGAAGACTTTTTACTTTCATGTATGTTCTTGTGTGCACAGAAACACAATAGAAAACCATTTTTCTTTACCTAACTTTTCTTGACGAAAGGACAGTGATGCAATTACTCGTATTAAATGTTCATCAGGTGTACTTTCTTTCTGTACCTTCAGCAGAGAATAGAAAGACTTGGTTACAAAATATTTTCAAAATTTTTGAATAGAGTTTTGTTGTTTGAACAGTAATATAAAGCATTCTGTGAATTCCATCAGGTTATAGAATTTTCACACTACTCATTCACTAAAACTTTTTGCTCTCTTTTTATTTCAATATCTGATTTTATTTTTTGCATTCATCGAATTTTATGCATAATGCAGGAATATTACTTATGATATTTTCTTCAGTTAATAATATTACTTAAATGTTCTCTATCTTATATTAATTGATAATTTTCTTATATTTTAAATTTTTGTATTGCGTTTTCATTACGAATTCATCGATGTTCTTCGGGTAATAAAAAAAGGTTTCGGAACCCAAAATTATGTCCTTCACGTTTTTCTCTTTAGTTCTTGGTTCTCTTCAGAGATACTGTGTACAGTCTTTTGCTTAGAGGATTTGCCGTAAGACATTATCCCGAGCGAAATCAGATTGCTCTCTGCCCTGTATTCTAGAAGCTTAGAAAGGATTTACCAACAGCTTCACTTACGAGAGAAGCAATCCGTCTAGAGAAATTCAGATCACGCGACAAAGAACGTTACGTAAGCTCACGAAATAAATTCTCTTTCACTTTTTATGAGAGATGGAAGACAGAGGAATAACAACTGGGAATGGGAAGTAAGTTCGTCTCGTCTGTTCGGTAATCCTATCAATTCCGGATGAAATTAAAGGTAAAGATGGCTCTATTTAGAAATTGTAACCAAAACATTTATTCAGAGAAAAATATTACCGTTTTTACTGAAAGAAAAAAGAAAAAAAAAAAAGTCATTTACGGTATTACATGAATGAAAGTTACTACTTCCTCGAATACAGGACAATTCTAAAGAAACTTTGCTATAATTTGAGTTATTGGTTACGTTAAGTTACAAAGTCAATACATTGTAATATCTGTGTTTTATAAAAAAATAGTGATGGTACGTGACCACATACTTTCTCGCATTATTGGGAATGGTTATGTAATATTATGATTTTGCAGTTTCTGCCCAATTAACACTTCAGCCATCACTAGAAAAAGTCCAAACCAATTCAAAGAATGTGCGTGCGGTATATATCTGGAAATGTTTCGATAGACAGGGACAATATTTCTTACTTCTACAAAACAAACAAAAATAAATCTTTTCGCCACTTTTCGCCAGAAGCGCAACGAAATGAATGCGGTCCCGCCCGCAAAACTTTTATCCGAGCCCCCTTCATATTAGCAAATACCAAGAGGATTAGTGCTTTAAATAATAAAGAATATTCTTTAACAACTTCGAATTTTGACAAATTCGAATCAGTCTATGAGTAATCACCAATTGTGGAAAAATATGTCTTTTTTATTTAATTTGATGAAACTAAGACTGTTATAAAACCCAAACAATTTGCCTACTTTCATTGATTTACAAACGGGTTACATAAGCTGCCAAACGGAAAATAATCGTTCTTCTGGAAGATGCTGTTTTTAATATTTAATTGTATCAACTATCGCAAAGTATCAGAGAATGTATGGAGTAATTAATATTTCTTACAATTGCAAAACCAGACTTGCATTGCAGACTTTGCGGGCCCGAACGTTCTGCCACTGCTTTTCGCCGGAGCATTACATAACTTTCTCTGTACAACTATATCGAATACATGAAATACGCATGCGAGAAAGTAAAGAGTTGGAGACACGTGTGAGATTTGAAGTTATAATAAGAAATAGATTTGAGTATTTGTAAAAAAGAAGGTATGTTTATCGGCGTTGAAGAAATTGATGGAAAAATGATTTGAATATTACCACTTTTTCTGGAAATATCCTGGATTTCTAGAGGTCAGGCTTCGCTCAGATCGCAGGGCTTTTTAACGGATTCTTTGAAATATGATGCTGGCTTCCCGAAACATTTGTCACCGACACTGTGTGAAAAGTGAAGTACACGAAGTGATAAATTATTAGAATGAATGACTGATGGGATGTGCGAGGTAAATATAAAAAAGCAGTTGTAGAAAAACGAAGCTCGTTGAAAGAATTTCACGCAGTTACATACCCAAAAACACGTAAATTTTGTTTTTTATTTTACATTTCTAAAACAGCGAGGAAAGCGCTTTATAAGAGTGAATAGATTTGCAACTTAGAACGCGTACCACTAATAGTCACAAAGAAGAGAGCAAGAATAATTACACTGGAGACCCCAATAATCAATAGTTATTGAATGCGATGAAAATAGGGGTGAAGGGTACAATTACAGGAAGAAAAAAGTTACAGAAAGTAAGTTTCGAAAATCATGCGTATCTTTTTAGGGCTGTTTAAATTTGTCTTTTGGGAATATAAATTTTATTCTTCGGCGTTGATTATAGTTTTTTTCCTAGGTTGAATGTGAAGTTTGCAGGGGAGTATGATAGTGAAAGTAGAAAAAAGTATTTGACTGGTGACTGATATAAAGATCGATCATGTGAAGTTTAAACACACTGTGGAGTTGCTTGTTTGATACGTATCAAGGCGATTTGACGGCAGTGCAGAGGATTTTATTGCAATTTAACATACAATTAAATGCAACTTTACAATAGTTACTTGTGTGTCCGCTTTCTTGACGACTTTGCACCGAACTAAAGCATTTTGTTTTACGAAGTTCCACTGAGACAATTGTGTTGAATAGTTTGGTAATTTCAAATAGTTTTTCGAGTTCAAATAAGTAGGGGACTTCTATTACGCAGAGCGGCATTGGAGTTTTGTCTGGACGAAACAGACTCATGACCTTCGTGATGTTAATTTCGTGAGCTATAAGTTCCTCACGGATTTCACTTTCAGAATAGTCCATTGGGATATTACGTATGATGGCACTTTTTATCTTACTATTTGGATCACGAAATGTGTGATACTGGTAATTATTATCTTTTAATAGAGTTATTATCTTCCTGTAGTCATCTGGGGAAGTGATAGACACTCAAATATGGGAATTCTTTAATAGAATGATGAAGTTATCACCAATAACATTGTGAATTTCACTGATAAATTTTTACAATTGTCCACTTTGTGAATGAAAATTTGGGGTGGTTTCCTCATGAGCGGCATTTCATTAGGAATCATTTCTTCCTCTGCTTCATTACCGCCGGATTGCGCTAATACCGCGAAGCGGTTAGGCGTACGTACAATTGGAAATGAGGACAAGTCTGTATTGTTATATTATGTGGCCATCTATTTAGCGTCACCATAACTGATATCCGATTATTGGGTGATATGTCTCTTGCATGGGGCGGCACGAGAGTTTGAAGACTGCGATGAAATTACTGGTTGGATGTTATGAGTTGTGGCATCCCTGGCGTGCGTTCTCCATGCGGTGGAGGAGCCGTGGCCTCCTGCTATAGGCAAAGCCCCTGCCCGACCTGTTGGCGCACTGTCATTTGGTGTTCACTCGAAAGACAAACTTTTAACACTGTGAGTCAATGAAGAGAACTCCGTAAAGACCAGGAGCGCTAGATAGCGTCGCAATCCTTATAATTAATAAAAATGAAATAAAATAAAACAAAATATGTAAAACTTGTGATAAGCATACTTTATATTATTTCTGTCGAAGATCTTGCAGACAAATATATCCTTCTTTTGTTAGTATGCAAACGTAAATTTTGTAAAGTAAAATTTCTAAGCGATGAACACAGACATTTAAGTCGAGCACTTTTAGCTCTAATTAGCTCCTACTCCCTTTCATTGTGGTCTACTATTAAAAAGGTTACCTAGCAGCAGACTGTAATGCCAACACCAACATCATGCATCAACGCCCTCTAGGCCAGGCCGCCCAGCGATTGGCGCCGAGGAGGAGCCGCTGCTCGCTCCTGCTCTGTCTAGCAGCTCCAGCGGCAGGCGGAGCAGATTACCTATTAGTAATGAGATTAAAATTTGTAAAAAATCAAGCTAATTGCAAATCAATTATTTTTATTCTTGCATTTTATATCGTGATCTGAATGGTACTTCTCATTCAAGATTTACAAATGTTTAAAGAAAAACTACCGCTCACGTTTTTTTGTTGACCCAGACATACGTAACGTTCGAACAGCATTCCGAAGCAGTTTCGGAAAACGTTTTTGAGTGACGTTCGCATAAAATCTAATACATGTTTCTTAAATTAAGTAAATTAGAAAGAACCAAATACAAATTCCTAAGACTGGTTACAAAAATTCTCTGACGCACAAATACAAAAAGAGGTAAATTTTAGTTGCAATAAAGCTCACATTAACATATTATTGCAATTTTTATGTAAAGCTTCGAGATTGTCCTAGCAAAAGAACTTTGCTTTCCAGGATATTATTGCGCTTTCCGAAAGTTAGCATGAAATCGCCTTGAATTGCTGATGATAAGTAGATGACCATCATGATATTGTGAATACAATGATAATGACATGTTTT
>BLKR01007284.1:0-40373 GCA_011170035.1 Teleogryllus occipitalis | reverse complement strand
AGCCTTCGATAAGGTATGGCATAAGGGCCTCCTGTACAAATTAAAACTCTATTTACCACATTCCTTCCTGGATATTTTCAAATCTTATCTTACGGATCGACAGTTCCAAATCAAATATCAAAACGAACTCTCAGACCTTTATCCTATTCAATCTGGGGTACCACAAGGTAGCGTACTTGGTCCAGTGCTATACCTGTTATATACAGCAGATATTCCTGAAACAGAAAACACAATAATTGCGACATTTGCTGATGATACAGCCATTTTAGCTTCAGACCCTGATCCTAGAAGAGCATCGGATAACCTGCAAGACCATCTCATCACACTCGAAGAATGGTTTAAGAAGTGGAGAATAAAAGTAAATGAGAACAAGTCAGCTCACATTACATTTACTCTCAGGAAAGAAACGTGCGCGCCAGTAGAAATCAACAGAAAAACAATACCGCAAACCGATTGCGTAAAATATCTAGGTCTTCACTTGGATAGACGTCTCACCTGGAAAAAGCATATACAAGCCAAGAAACAACAGCTCCAACTGCAAACAAGGAAACTCTACTGGCTTATTGGCTACAGATCCAAGCTGTCCCTGGAAAATAAATTGCTAATTTATAAAACCATCCTAGTTCCTGTATGGACATATGGAATCCAAATCTGGGGCACAGCCAGCAGAACAAACATATCAATTCTTCAAAGATTCCAGTCAAAAATTTTAAGAGTCATCTCATCAGCACCTTGGTACATGTCTAATGCAGCACTCCATCGAGACCTCAGTATTCAAACAATTCAAGAGAAGATACAAGAAATTAGCCTAAACTACAATAAACGCCTGGAAACCCATCCAAATCATCTAGCCCTAAACCTTTTAGACAATAGCCAAGAAATATCTCGCCTCAATAGAACCTCCTCTTTGCAACTTCCTTACCGCTTTAGTATTTGACATTGACATACACAAAACAAAAATAATTCTCCGTTTTGTGTTATTATTCTAATTTTTTTCTCTTTTCTGTTATAGTCTTTGTATATTGATCCTGGAAAGTACCAATGGGGGACTTTTCTACAAATTATTGTTTCTTTGATCATTTTATTTTGAATTATCATATTTACTTATTATTTCGAATTGAAATAGATTGAAATTTTTCATTGTGTTAATAAAAAGTTTTTCTTCATTAGATTAGATCTTTTATATGTTCACTATTTTCATTTTTTAATTTGTGAATCAGAAATAGAAATGCCCACTCAAATAGAACATATCTGGCATCCCTACATGGCATTCGTAATCAATTCGTAAGGGAGCATGATAAAGGATAATTAAAAACAAATGCTGTCACTTTTATGTGACAACATTCCTTCTTATGCCAAGAACGTCGCGTAGAGCGCGTTTCTGGAGTAATACTCCGTTAATGATGTTATTATGGAGGTAACCTCTGGTTAATTATACTAACACTTCATTATCCGTAAGTCGTGTCAGTTGTCAAGAGGACCGCCAGGTAGCGTCTCCGCATAAAAATAAATATCTTTAAAGGTGGTAAGGCTCAGGGCATTAGTTGGTCTTCCGGGTGCCAGCTTACAAAATTTAATACAAATCAAAAATATCATTGTAAGGTCCTGCAAGTGCAAGTCAAGTGAAAACGAGGGGAGGAATTTGATGGAAGATGAACGTTATCGGATATTTTTTGTGATTACATTAATATCAAATTAGAAATGCTAGGGGAAAATTAATCAGAAACATAACGTGTGATTAAAATTGAAAAATTGTTTTAAAATCGCATATTTTAATTCAGATTTATCTCAAGTTTTGTTGAAGTCCCTTTTCTAACTCGGCAAGTGAGGAGGAGTGTAGGATTCGAACTTCATCCCAGGGAGGTGATTGAAAGTGCTACAAAGGGTACCCTCGGATAAGAAGGTAAAAATTTCCCATAAACCAAATGACACATGAGTGGTTACATAATTCTAACATAAAAATAATATTTTTGAAATGTTTCTTAACATCCGTCCCACCACCCCTCCCCTCTACAGCCAAAAACGTGTTTTTAATTTTTTCGGCAACTTAACACTTGTATCTGTCTGAAACATATATGATAAATAAGAAGACCATTTATACCATCAGAAAAATATTTTTTGATGTTTTCTCAGGCGCAAATACAAACACAAAAAATATTTTTGAAAAAAAAAGTAATAAAAATATTTTTTATTATCTGAGAACCAGGGAACATGCTCGCAAAAATCTCAAACGTTCTGCTTAAAACACAAATTGTGATTTTTTCTCGTTTTTTCGACAGCTGGGCAGCAGTAAAAAAATAAAAACCATTTTATTTATTTTTCGTTCCTGTAAGGAACGGATTGCACAATAACCTGACGGTACATTTAAGATGATTACTTTCATGCAAGCGTTAGCGATTTCATTTCTCTGTTAATCAATAGTTTGTAAGTTCTACTACTTCTTTTATTTATGGTTCCAGTATCGTAGGAATAGTACAGTCACCCTTCGGCATTTACTTTGCAGATGATTATCTTCATGCAAGTCAGGAATTTTATTTATCTGTGAATTAATAATTTGTATGTTTTATCTTCATTACATATTTATTGTACGTGTAAGGAAGGAATAGCACAATCACACGTCAACATGTTACCTTTACGTTGATAATCTTCATGCAATTGTAAAGGATTTTATTTCTCTGTTCATTAATAGTTTGTAGGTTCTATCTTATTTATTTATTTATCGTTCCTGTTAGGGGGAAAAGCGCAATCTCCGGTTAGCATTTTTCCGTTTATGATGTTAATTTTCTTGCAAGCGTCAGGGATATTTTCCTCTTTTTAATTAATAGTTTATAAGTTCCCACATTAGTTTTTCTTTTTGTTATTTATTTCTATTTGTTTTGTATTTCTGTGTTTCTCTGTTAATAGTTTGTAAGTTATATCTTATTTATTTATTTATTTATTATTTATTTATTTATTTATCATTCCCATAGGGAGGGAAAAGCGCAATCACCCGTCGGCCGTTTACCTTTTATGATGATTATCTTCATGCTAGAGTCAGGGATTTTTTTTCTTTTTTTAATTAATTGTTTGTAAGTTATTCTCATTTGTTAGTTAACTTCATTATTTATTTATTGTTCGTGAAAGGAGGGAAAAGCGCAATCACCCGTCAGCATCTTACTTTTACGATGATTATCTTGATGCATGATTCACAGATTTATATTTCTGTTAATTAATACTTAGCTACCTTCTTTATTAATATTATTCTTTCTTCTATATATTATCGTTCTTGTAAGGAGGTAAAAACGCAATCAACAGTCGACATTTCGACCTTTACGATGATTATCTTATTACCAGAGTCAGAGTATTTCTTTGTTAACTAATACTTTGTATGTTTTAGGTTTAGTTTTCGTTCCTGTAGGGAGGGAGAAGCTCAATCGGCCGTCGGCGTTTTATTTTTACGATGATTCATGTAATAGTCCGGATTTTATTTCTCAGTTAATTAATAGTTTGTGAGTATTTTATTTATTTAACGTTCCTGTAAGAAAGGAAAATCGCAAAACCCTGTGAGCATTTTACCTTAACGATGATTATCTTCATTGATGATTCAGATGCTTCATTTTTCTGTTAGTTTAAGAATTTGGAAGTTCCATCTTCTTTATTTATCTTCTCTGTAAGGAGAAAAAGCGCAAATACCCGTCGGCGTTTGATCTTTATGGTGATCTACTTCAAGCAAAAGTCAGGGATACTATTTCTCTGTTTATTAATAGTTTGTAAACGGAAAAGCGCAATCACCCGTCAAAATTTGTTTTGGTGATTATCTTAATGCAAGTGTCGCGTACTTTTCTTTAATAATTAATACTTTGCAAGTTCTATCTTTTTTTAAAATTTTCTTTCCTGTAAGGGGAGAAAAAGCCATAATTTTTTGAAATATAGTGTGTGTATATATACTAGCTGGTGTACCGGGCGTTGCTCGGGTTTATAGTAAATTATTAGAGTGGGAGAGGAATTCCATTTTTTCATACCCTGCGGTGGGGTCTGCACCTATCTCTTCCACTGTATCCCTTCTCCGCCCTGCTCCTCCCTGCCTTGCTCTGCCCGGCCACGCTTCGATAGCCCTTTCTTCTCTTCACTCCGATTTGGAAATTTCCGGCCAACCTCGCTCACTTTTTCACAAAAAATTATATTTTTCTTATTTGGTGTTCCAGATCCTAAACTTTCTTCACTCTATAACTGAAAACAATAAACAATTCTAAACTTCAAAATAAAATACTTGTAGACTCGCGTATATTTTGTGTTTTTTGTGGAGTTTCATATACTACTTCCAATACTGTCAATGTTCCAATAAATTGTCACGTTGTAACACTTACTCTTTCTTTTATCTTTTCTTTTCTTGTATTCATTTTTTTTAAAATTTATTTATTGAGTGATTGGAAATTACACAGATCAGTACTAAATTACTATCTCATGTGCATTTGCTGGCTTACATTGTAACTTATACTAAATTTAACACTAAAAACTTAAAACTAATCTACCTTACTAGAGGTGTAGGAAACTACAAGAGCCCCTACTATGAACAATTAGTAGAGAAAATGTTCAAGAACGCTTCGGAAGGAAATCTATTCTTAATTCTAGTAGGGGAGTCATTTATAGTGGCCAGGTTGTAGTGGACGGCTCGGTTTATTGTATTTAGGTTGGAGTAAAAATTATTGGAAAGGTGGGCAATATGTTTGATGATCGGTGATATATTCAGTTCTTTATGAAGTTGGGCGTTAGAGATGAACCATGGGGCATGTGTTACTAATCTGAGGAATCTATTTTGTACAATTTGAAGTTTATTAATGTTAGAAATAGATGCATTGGTCCAGATGGGACATGCGTAGAGCATTAATGGTCTGACTATTGCTTTATAAATTGTAATGGCATTTGTTAGGGATAGCCGGCTTTTGGAGTTGATAAGGAATTTTAGTTGAGCTATTTTTATTTTTGCTTGTTGTTTTAGTGTTATGTGTGTTTCCCAGTTGAGTCTTGTGTCGAAGTTCATCCCGAGGTATTTTACTGATTGGTTTTGTGGTGTCCATGGAATTGTGTGTTTATTAATGTGTAGTGGTGGTGGGTTTGTATTCATAAACAAAGATTTGAAATTGATCTCCCCAATCGCGACCTTGAAGGGCCTTAATGTTTTAAGCGGAGTTTAACATGCCAGAGTTCTCGTACGGAGACGCTCGAAGATAGATATGGAATATGAATGTAGATGTCAAAACGTAATTGATATACTTATAGATATAGAAGATCTAGAACAGATATAAATATCGAAGATATTTATATAGAAGTTTAGTAAAAATATAATAGATCTAGATAGATACAGATCAAAATACCAATACTTTCAATGATATGACACATTGTAAAACTAACTCTTTTTTTATATTTTTTCTTCTCTCGTATTTATGAAGGAAGGTTTAAAATCTATCTCCTGCCAATTCGTGACCTTGAAGATACTTACCGTTTTCAGCGGAGTATAACATGCGAGAGATATTCCACGGGTACGCTCGTAGATAGAACCGGAATAATCGTTATAATGTCATAACATAATTGGTAAATCATAATCATAAAAGTAAATAAAAAATACTTGTATCTTTGCTGAAACGTGAATAACAGAAACCAATTCATGCGCTGGGAGCAATTGGTATGCAAAATAACAGCACAGATTAGTATAAATATGTAAGTGATCATTGCTTAATTACATACTACTGCACTAATCTTCTGCGCATAATGAAGAAAAAAATTCAACTGGGTGAAACTAAAACATACAAACATTTTACCAATTTGAACATGAGAACCGTGTAAATAGTCAAATTGTAAGTGCTATTGAAAAGCTATCCTACTACGTAAAGAATTATTTACATTTGCCTCCCTCCTTGCAGTATTATTTTCAATAGTGCGAGTGAATACTTCAGCAAGTCGCACTTGTCTGTTAATAACCGATTCAAAATGTTTATAGACTGCCCATATATAGTCTGTTTTGACAACTTGACACTCGCATTGTTTCAAGCAATTCAATGTTTACAAATTTCTGTAAAATAAGAGGTGGTTTAGAATGTATACGATATCTATATATTAGAGATTGTAGATTACTGTATATTCTGTACTGTATATTATTGTACATTGCACTGTCTCAACCTACCTCAATTTTTGAACTCTTTCAAACTTTAAATATATTCTTGCCACTTTGTACATAACACGGATTAAGGATAATACATGTAAATTGACATCTTTACCACTTTAGTTAAGGATTTTTTTCAAATATTCCACCAATGATCAAAACTAACAAATCATCAACATTCACAGAGGGACATTACATAACATTATTCAAACTCCAATGAATTTCGTAATAATTCTGGACATTGATGTGTGCAAATTTCTGTAAAAGAAGAGGTTATTTAGAATGTATACGATATTTATATATAGTACATTGTATATTACTGTATATTCTTGATTGTGTATTATTGTACCTCAATTTTTGTACAAATTCAAACTACAATGTTTTCTTGCCACTTTGAACATAATATGGATTAAGGATAATGCATGTACTTTGTCATATTTATCACTTTAGTTACCGATTTCTTCCAAATATTCCGTGTTCAGAACTAACAAGTCACCACCGTTCATTTAGGGACATTACATAACCTTATATTATTACCCCCAATGAATTTCGTAATAATTCTGGACATTGATGAAATTAGTATTAGATCTCAGACGTCATCCTCTGGTGGCGCACAGCTAGACTATTGACATTGATGCACTCTTGGATCTGTGATGTAAAACTATGCCAAAACTGTCGAGAAAAGTAATTATTTCGTAAATATATTACGATTAATGGTTGTAAATCATAGCCTATAGTACTCCAGGCCTTTAAAGGAAGTTAGCACAAAAGTTTCATCGGCATTGGTTCAGTTGATTCAGAGATTACCGCGCTGTAAGACAACTCACTTCTGTCTTTATATATTAGTATAGATATAGATAGATATAGATATAGATACACACACACACACACACACACACACACTTCATTTATTAATTGTTCCTGATCGGAGGGAAAAGCGCAAACATTCATCGGCAATTCAATTCACTTTTACGATTATTATCTTCAAGCCATAGTGTGCGATGCTGTTCCTTTGTTAATTAATAGTTTGTAAGTACTACTTTCTTTATTAAATTGTCGGTGTTGTAAGGAGCGAAAAGCGCAATCATCCGCCAGCAATTTACCATTACGATACCATATTGATGCAAGTGTCATGGATATTATTTATCTGTTAACTAGTAGTTTGTGAGTACTATCTTTTTTATTTATTTATCGTTCCTGTAAAGAGGGAAAAGCTCATCCATTCTTCGGAATTTTACCTTTATGTTGATTATCATCATACAGTTTTTTTACTCTATTAATTAATAGTTTGTAAGTTCTGATTTATTAATTAATATATTTATATTACGTTCCTGTAAGGAGGCAAAAGCGTAAATACTTGTCGGAATCTTACCTTTGCGATGATTATTTTCATGCAATAATCTGGGATTTTATTTTATTTTATTACTAGTTTGTTAGTAATATCGACATTATTTACTTATCGTTCCTGAAAGAATGGGAGAGCGCAATGACTAGTCGGCATTTTACCTTTACGATGATTATCTTCATGCAAGAGTCAGGGATTTTTCTCTGTTAATTAATCGTTTATAAGTCTCTCTTCTTTATTTATCATTCTTGCAATATGGGAAAAGCGTAATCACCCGTCGGCATTTTATTTTTACGATGAATATCTTAATGCTTGAGTCAGGGATTTTATTTATCTGTTAATTCTTAGCGAACTTCATCTTCTTTAATTATTTATCGTTCCCGTAAGGAAGGAAAATCGCAATAACCTGTCGGCCATTCAACTTGATTATCTTCATGCAAGATTCGAGGATTTTACTTTTCTGTGAATTAATAGTTTGTATGTTCTATCTTCTTTATTAATCGTTCCTATAAAGAAGGGAAAGCGCAAACACCCGTCGGCATTTGACCTATACCTTGATTATTTTAATGGAATAATCTGGGATTTTATTTCTCTGTTAAATACTAGTCTGTAAGTACTAGCTTCTTTATTTATTTATCGTTTCTGTAAGGAGGGAAAAGCGCAATCACCAGTCGGCATTTGACCTTTACGATTATTTTTAATGCAATAATCCAGGATTTTATTCCTCAGGATTTTATTCCTCTACTAATTAACTTAGTAGTTTTTGTTAGTACTGTCTTCTTTATTTATGGTTCCTGTAAGGAGGGAAAAGCGCAATTAACAATCGGCATTTTATCTTTACGAGATTTTCTTCTTAGAACAGTCAGGGATTTTATTTCTGTTTAATAACAGGTTATGAGATCTCTCTTCTCTATTTATTGATCTTTCCCGTAATGAGAGAAATGCGCAATCACCCGTCGGCATTTTGCCTTAACAATGAAAATCTTGATGAACGAGTCAGTTTTTTATCTGTTAATTAATACATATCGAACTCTACCTTCTTTATTAACTTATCGTTCCTATAAGGAGAAAAAAGCTCAATCATTCGTCATTTTACCTTTATTGTGATTATCTTCATACCAGAATTAGGGATTTCATTCTTGTTAATTATGATCTTGTAAGTTCCGTCTTCTCTATTTATCGCTCCTGTAAGAAAAGAAAAACGCAATAACCCTTCGGCATTTTATCTTAACGATGATTAAGTTCATGCAATTATTTTCATGTAATAAACGGATTTTATTTCTCTGTGAACTAATTTTTTGGAATGTCTATCTTCTTTCTTTCTTTCTTTATTTATTTTTTTGATGCTGTAAGGATGGAAAAGCGCAAAAACCCGTTGGCGTTTTACTGTTACGACGAATATCTTCGCGCAAGAGTCAGGTATTTATTTCTTTGTTAATAAGATTTTGTACTTTCTATCTTCTTTCTATATTTATCATTCGTAGAAAAGCGCAATCACCCGTCGGCACTTTGCATTTACGACGAAAATCTTAATGCACATTTATTTATTAATTAATAGTAAGTTCTCCTTTTCTTCGCATTTTACCTTTATGATGAAAATCTTGTTGCACGAATTAGGGATTTTAATTATCTGTTAATTAATACCTAGTGAACTTCATCTTCTTTATTTATTTATCGATCCTGTAAGGAAAGAAAATCGCAATAACCCGTTGGCATTTTACCTCTACAATGATTATCTTCATGCAATAGTCAGGGATTTTATTTCTAAGTCAATTAATTGTTAGCGAGTTTTTCTTCTCTATTTATCGTACTTGCAAGGTAGGAAATTCGCAATAACCACTCGGCAAATTACCTTTACAATGATACTCTTCATGCAAGAGTCAGGGATTTTATTTCCCTGTAAATGATTATTTTGTAGGTACTATCTTCTTTATTTATTTATTTTTCCTGTAAATAGAGAAATGCTCAATCATTCGGGGCATTTTCCCTTTATTGTGATTATCTTCATACCAGAGTCAGTGATTTTATTTCTATGTTAATTAATAGTTTTTAAGTTCTGTCTTTTTTACCTATCGCTCCTGTAAGGAAGGAAAAGAGCAATAACCGGTCGGCCTACCTTTACGATGATGGCCGGCTTACCTTTACGATGCATGCATTAGTCAGGGATTTTATTTCCCTGTTAAACAATAGTTTTTGAGTTTTATTTTTTATTTACTTTTTGTTCCTGTAATGAAGAAAAATCACAATAACCCGTTGGAATTTTAACTTTTCGATGATTATCTTTTTGCAAAGGTTGGGTATTTTATTCCTCGGTTACTTAATGGTGTTTGGGTTATATCTTCTCTATTTATTTTTTCTCTAAGGAAGGAAATTCGCAATAACCTCTGGACAATTTACCTTTACTTGACAAATACCTATTAATAGTTCGTAAGTTCTACCTTATTCATTTATTTGTTTTTGGTTTCTGTAATGAGGGAAAAGCGCATACGCACGTTAGCGTTTTATTTTACGATGATTATTTTCAACCATTTATCTAGGATTTTATTTCTCTGTTAATTACTAGTTTGTAAGTCCTATCTTCTTTAATTATTTATCGTTCTTGTAAGGAAAGGAAAAGCGCAATCACTGGTCGGCATTTCACATTTACGATGATTCTCTTCATGCAAGAGTCGGAGATGTTTTCTATCTTAATAGATCGTAAGTTCTCTCTTCTTAATTTATTTATCATTCCTGTAAAGAGGGAAAAGCGGATTCACGCATCGGCATTTTATGTTAACGATGAAAATCTTGATGCATGAATCGGGAATTTTATGTACGTATTAATTATTACTTAGCGAACATTATCTTCTATTACTAATTTTTCGTTCCTGTTAGGAAGGAAAATCGGAATAACCCGTTGGCATTTTTCTTTTACGATGATTATCTTCAAGCAATATTCAGGGTTTTATTTCTCAATTAATTAATAGTTTTTGAGTTTTATCTTCTTTATTTATAGTTCCTATAAGAAAGGAAAGGCGCAATAACCGTCGGCATTTTACCTTTGCGATGGTTATATTTTGCATGATTCAAGGATTTTTTTGTGTTATTAATTGTGAGTTTTATATTTTTATTTATAGTTCCAGGAAAATCGGAATGACCCGTCGGAATTTTTCCTTTACGATGATTATCTTCAAGCAATTGTCAAGGTTCCATTTCTCAATTAATAGTTTGTGTGTTTTGTCTTCTTTTTTATCGTTCCTATAAGGAAGGGAAAGCGCAATAACCGTCGTCATTTTACCTTTGCGATGGTTATCTTCACACAAGATTCAATAATTTTATTTCTGTGTTAGTTAATAGTTACTGTTTTATCTTATTTATATATATTTTCCTGTTTGGAAGGTGAAGCGCAATAACTGATGGAATTTTACCTTTAAGATGGTTATCTTTTGAAAAATGCAAGAACTTCGAGGTTTTCTTGCAAGGTTCAAGGATTTCATGTAAGTGCAATTTCATAGTTAGTGTGTTTTATATTATTTATTTAACGTTCCTGTATGGCTGGAAAATCCCAATATCTGTTGGCATTTTACCTTTCAAACGATTATGTCTTGCAATATTCAAGAATTTTATTTCTATGTTATTTAATACTTTGTTGTATATTATTTTTTTATCGTTCCTGTATGGAAGGTTAAGCGCAATACCTGTCAGCATTTTACCTTTGAGATGGTTTTCATTTGCGAGATTCAAGGAGTTTTTTTCTGTTATTTATTAGTTTCCGATTTATCATTCCTGTATGAAAGGAAAGCGCAATTACTGTCGGCATTATACCTTTGATATGGGTATCTTTTGCAAGTTCAGATGATTTTCTTCTGCTACTTAATAGATTGTGAGTTTTATCTTCTTTTCTATCGTTCCTGTAAGGAAGGAAAAGGGCAATTGCCTTTGGCATTTTACCTTCGCGATGGTTATCTTCATGCAAGATTCAAGGATTTTAATTCTGTTAATTTAGTAGTAAGTTATGTTTATTTATCGTTCCTGTATGGATAGAAATTCAGAATAACCCGTTAGCAATTTTCCTTCAATATGATTATCTTTAAGCAATAGTCAAGGCTTTATTTCTCAATTAATTAATAGTTTTTGAGTTTTATCTTCTTTATTTATCGTTCCTGGAAGGTAGGAAACACGCAATAACAGATGCCATTTTACCTCTGCGATGATAATCTTCATGGGAGATTCAAGGATTTTATTTCATTGTAATTTAATAGTTTTTGAGTTTTATCTTCTTTATTTATCGTTCCTGGAAGGTAGGAAACGCGCAATAAGAGATGCCGTTTTCCCTTTGCGATGATAATCTTCATGGGAGATTCAAGATTTTTATTTCATTGTAATTTAATAGTTTTTGAGTTTTATCTTCTATATTTATGGTTCCTTAAAGGTAGGAAACGCGCAATAAGAGATGCCATTTTACCTTTGCGATGATAATATTCATGGGAGATTCAAGGTTTTTTATTCATTGTAAATTAATAGTTTTTGAGTTTTATCTTCTTTATTTATAGTTCCTGGAAGATAGGAAACGCGCAATAACAGATGCCATTTTACCTCTGCGATGATAATCTTCATGGGAGATTCAAGGTTTTTATTTCATTGTAATTTAATAGTTTTTGAGTTTTATCTTCTTTATTTATCGTTCCTGGAAGGTAGGAAACGCGCAATAAGAGATGCCGTTTTACCTTGGCGATAATAATCTTCATGGGAGATTCAAGGTTTTTATTTCATTGTAATTTAATAGTTTTTGAGTTTTATCATCTTTATTTATGGTTCCTGGAAGATAGGAAACGCGCAATAACAGATGCCATTTTACCTTTGCGATGATAATCTTCATGGGAGATTCAAGGTTTTTATTTCATTGTAATTTAATAGTTTTTGAGTTTTATCATCTTTATTTATGGTTCCTGGAAGAAAGGAAACGCGCAATAACAGATGCCATTTTACCTTTGCGATGATAATCTTCATGGGAGATTCAAGGTTTTTATTTCATTGTAATTTAATAGTTTTTGAGTTTTATCATCTTTATTTATGGTTCCTGGAAGATAGGAAACGCGCAATAACAGATGCCATTTTACCTTTGTGATGATAATCTTCATGGGAGATTCAAGATTTTTATTTCATTGTAATTTAATAGTTTTTTAGTTTCATCTTCTTTATTTATGGTTCCTGGAAGGTAGGAAACGCGCAATAAGAGATGCCATTTTACCTTTCCGATGATACTCTTAATGGGAGATTCAAGGTTTATATTTCATTGTAATTTAATAGTATTTGAGTTTTATCTTCTTTATTTATGTTTCCTGGAAGGTAGGAAACGCGCAATAACAGATGCCATTTTACCTTTGCGATGATAATGTTCATGGGAGATTCAATGTTTTTATTTCATTGTAATTTAATAGTTCTTGAGTTTTATCTTCTTTATTTATCGTTCCTGGAAGGTAGGAAACGCGCAATAACAGATGCCATTTTACCTTTGCGATGATAATCTTCATGGGAGATTCAAGGTTTTTATTTCATTGTAATTTAATAGTATTTGACTATTATCTTCTTTATTTATAGTTCCTGGAAGGTAGGAAACGCGCAATAACAAATGCCGTTTTACCTTTGCGATGATAATCTTCATGTGAGATTCAAGGTTTTTATTTCATTGTAATTTAATTGTTTTTGAGTTTTATCTTCTTTATTTATGGTTCCTGGAAGGTAGGAAACGCGCAATAACAGATGCCATTTTACTTTTGCGATGATAATCTTCATGGGTGATTCAAGGTTTTTATTTCATTGTAATTTAATAGTTTTTTAGATTTATCTCCTTTATTTATCATTCCTGGAAGGTAGGAAACGCGCAGTAACAGATGCCATTTTACCTTTGCGATGATAATCTTCATGGTAGATTCAAGGTTTTTATTTCATTGTAATTTAATAGTTTTTGAGTTTTATCTTCTCTATTCATGGTTCCTGGAAGGTAGGAAACCCGCAATAACAGATGCCATTTTACCTTTGCGATGATAATCTTCATGGGAGATTCAAGGTTTTTTATTCATTGTAATTTAAAAGTTTTTGAGTTTTTTTTTTCTTTATTTATCGTTCCTGGAAGGTAGGAATCAAGCAATAACAGATGCCGTTTTACCTTTGCGATGATAATCTTCATGGAAGAATCAAGGTTCTTATTTCATTGTAATTTAATAGTTTTTGAGTTTTATCTTCTTTATTTATCGTTCCTGGAAGATAGGAAACGCGCAATAACAGATGCCAATTTAACTTTGGCGATGATAATCTTCATGCGAGATTCAAGGTTTATATTTAACTGTAATTTAATAGTTTTTGAGTTTTATCTTCTTTATTTATCGTTCCTGGAAGGTAGGAAACGCACAATAAGAGATGCCATTTTGCCTTTGCGATGATAATCTTCATGGTAGATTCAAGGTTTTTATTTCATTGTAATTTAATAGTTTTTGAGTTTTATCTTCTTTATTTATGTTTCCTGGAAGGTAGGAAACGCGCAATAACAGATGCCATTTTACCTTTGCGATGATAATGTTCATGGGAGATTCAAGGTTTTTATTTCATTGTAATTTAATAGTTTTTGAGTTTTATCTTCTTTATTTATGGTTCCTGGAAGGTAGGAAACGCGCAATAACAGATGCCATTTTACCTTTGCGATGATAATTTTAATGGGAGATTCAAGGTTTTTATTTCATTGTAATTTAATAGTTTTTGAGTTTTATCTTCTTTATTTATGGTTCCTGGAAGGTAGGAAACGCGCAATAACAAATGCCATTTTTCCTTTGCGATGATAATTTTCATGGGTGATTCAATGTTTTTATTTCTTTGTAATTTAATAGTTTTTAAGTTTTATCTTCTTTATTTATGGTTCCTGGAAGGTAGGAAAGGCGCAATAACGGATGCCATTTTACCTTTGCGATGATAATCTTCATTGGAGATTCAAGGTTTTTATTTCATTGTAATTTAATAGTTTTTGAGTTTCATCTTCTTTATTTATGGTTCCTGGAAGGTAGGAAACGCGCAATAACAGATGCCATTTTACCTTTCGATGATACTCTTCATGGGAGATTCAAGGTATATATTTCATTGTAATTTAATAGTTTTTGAGTTTTATCTTCGTTATTTATCGTTCCTGGAAGGTAGGAAACGCGCAATAACAGATGCCATTTTACCTTTCCGATGATAATCTTGACGGGAGATTCAAGGTTTTTATTTCATTGTAATTTAATAGTATTTGAGTTTTCTCTTCTTTATTTATAGTTCCTGGAAGGTAGGAAACGCGCACTAACAGATGCCGTTTTACATCTGCGATTATAATCTTCATCAGAGATTCAAGGTTTTTATTTCATTATAATTTAATAGTTTTTTAGTTTTATCTTCTTTATTTAGGGTTCCTGGAAGGTAGGAAACGCGCAATAACAGATGCCGTTTTACCTTTGCGATGATAATCTTCATGGGAGATTCAAGGTTTTTATTTCATTGTAATTTAATAGTTTTTGAGTTTTATCTTCTTTATTTATGGTTCCTGGAAGGTAGGAAACGCGCAATAACAGATGCCATTTTACTTTTGCGATGATAATCTTCATGGGTGATTCAAGGTTTTTATTTCATTGTAATTTAATAGTTTTTTAGATTTATCTCCTTTATTTATCATTCCTGGAAGGTAGGAAACGCGCAGTAACAGATGCCATTTTACCTTTGCGATGATAATCTTCATGGTAGATTCAAGGTTTTTATTTCATTGTAATTTAATAGTTTTTGAGTTTTATCTTCTCTATTCATGGTTCCTGGAAGGTAGGAAACCCGCAATAACAGATGCCATTTTACCTTTGCGATGATAATCTTCATGGGAGATTCAAGGTTTTTTATTCATTGTAATTTAAAAGTTTTTGAGTTTTTTTTTTCTTTATTTATCGTTCCTGGAAGGTAGGAATCAAGCAATAACAGATGCCGTTTTACCTTTGCGATGATAATCTTCATGGAAGAATCAAGGTTCTTATTTCATTGTAATTTAATAGTTTTTGAGTTTTATCTTCTTTATTTATCGTTCCTGGAAGATAGGAAACGCGCAATAACAGATGCCAATTTAACTTTGGCGATGATAATCTTCATGCGAGATTCAAGGTTTATATTTAACTGTAATTTAATAGTTTTTGAGTTTTATCTTCTTTATTTATCGTTCCTGGAAGGTAGGAAACGCACAATAAGAGATGCCATTTTGCCTTTGCGATGATAATCTTCATGGTAGATTCAAGGTTTTTATTTCATTGTAATTTAATAGTTTTTGAGTTTTATCTTCTTTATTTATGTTTCCTGGAAGGTAGGAAACGCGCAATAACAGATGCCATTTTACCTTTGCGATGATAATGTTCATGGGAGATTCAAGGTTTTTATTTCATTGTAATTTAATAGTTTTTGAGTTTTATCTTCTTTATTTATGGTTCCTGGAAGGTAGGAAACGCGCAATAACAGATGCCATTTTACCTTTGCGATGATAATCTTCATGGGAGATTCAAGGTTTTTATATCATTGTAATTTAATAGTTTTTTAGTTTCATCGTCATTATTTCTGGTTCCTGGATGGTAGGAAACGCGCAATAAGAGATGCCATTTTACCTTTGCGATGATAATCTTGATGGATGATTCAAGGTTTTTATTTCATTTGTAATTTAATAGTTTTTGAGTTTTATCTTCTTTATTTCTGGTTCCTGGAAGGTAGGAAACGCGCAATAACAGATGCCGTTTTACCTTTGCGATGATAATCTTCATGGGAAGTTCAAGGTTTTTCTTTCATTGTAATTTAATAGTTTTTTAATTTTATCTTCTTTATTTATGGTTCCTGGATAGTAGGAAACGCGCAATAACAGATGCCTTTTACCTTTGCGATGATAATCTTCATGGGAGATTCAAGGTAATTATTTGATTGTAATTAAATAGTTTTTGAGTTTTATCTTCTTTATTTATGGTTCCTGGAAGGTAGGAAACGCGCAATAAGAGTTGCCATTTTACCTTTGCGATGATAATCTTGATGGGTTATTCAAGGTTTTTATTTCATTGTAATTTAATAGTTTTTGAGTTTTATCTTCTTTATTTCTGGTTCCTGGAAGGTAGGAAACGCGCAATAACAGATGCCGTTTTACCTTTGCGATGATAATCTTCATGGGAGGTTCAAGGTTTTTCTTTCATTGTAATTTAATAGTTTTTGAGTTTTATCTTCTTTATTTATCGTTCCTGGAAGGTAGGAAACGCGCAATAAGAGATGCCATTTTACCTTTGCGATGATAATCTTCATGGGAGATTCAAGGTTTTTATTTCATTGTAATTTAATAGTTTTTTAATTTTATCTTCTTTATTTATCGTTCCTGGAAGGTAGGAAACGCGCAATAACAGATGCCGTTTTACCTTTGCGATGATAATCTTCATGTGAGATTCAAGGTTTTTATTTCATTGTAATTTAATTGTTTTTGAGTTTTATCTTCTTTATTTATGGTTCCTGGAAGGTAGGAAACGCGCAATAACAGATGCCATTTTACTTTTGCGATGATAATCTTCATGGGTGATTCAAGGTTTTTATTTCATTGTAATTTAATAGTTTTTTAGATTTATCTCCTTTATTTATCATTCCTGGAAGGTAGGAAACGCGCAGTAACAGATGCCATTTTACCTTTGCGATGATAATCTTCATGGTAGATTCAAGGTTTTTATTTCATTGTAATTTAATAGTTTTTGAGTTTTATCTTCTCTATTCATGGTTCCTGGAAGGTAGGAAACCCGCAATAACAGATGCCATTTTACCTTTGCGATGATAATCTTCATGGGAGATTCAAGGTTTTTATTTCATTGTAATTTAATAGTTTTTGGGTTTTATTTTTCTTTATTTATCGTTCCTGGAAGGTAGGAATCAAGCAATAACAGATGCCGTTTTACCTTTGCGATGATAATCTTCATGGAAGAATCAAGGTTCTTATTTCATTGTAATTTAATAGTTTTTGAGTTTTATCTTCTTTATTTATCGTTCCTGGAAGATAGGAAACGCGCAATAACAGATGCCAATTTAACTTTGGCGATGATAATCTTCATGCGAGATTCAAGGTTTATATTTAACTGTAATTTAATAGTTTTTGAGTTTTATCTTCTTTATTTATCGTTCCTGGAAGGTAGGAAACGCACAATAAGAGATGCCATTTTGCCTTTGCGATGATAATCTTCATGGTAGATTCAAGGTTTTTATTTCATTGTAATTTAATAGTTTTTGAGTTTTATCTTCTTTATTTATGTTTCCTGGAAGGTAGGAAACGCGCAATAACAGATGCCATTTTACCTTTGCGATGATAATGTTCATGGGAGATTCAAGGTTTTTATTTCATTGTAATTTAATAGTTTTTGAGTTTTATCTTCTTTATTTATGGTTCCTGGAAGGTAGGAAACGCGCAATAACAGATGCCATTTTACTTTTGCGATGATAATCTTCATGGGTGATTCAAGGTTTTTATTTCATTGTAATTTAATAGTTTTTTAGATTTATCTCCTTTATTTATCATTCCTGGAAGGTAGGAAACGCGCAGTAACAGATGCCATTTTACCTTTGCGATGATAATCTTCATGGTAGATTCAAGGTTTTTATTTCATTGTAATTTAATAGTTTTTGAGTTTTATCTTTATCGTTCCTGAAGGAAGTGAAACGCGCAAACATATGTGACCTTTTGCGATGACGATCTTCATGAGAGATTCAAGGTTTTTATTTCATTGTAATTTAATAGTTTTTGGGTTTTATCCTCTTTATTTATCGTTCCTGGAAGGAAGGAAACGCGCAATAAGAGATGCCGTTTTACCGTTGCGATGATAATCTTCATGGGAGATTCAAGGTTTTAATTTCATTGTAATTTAATAGTTTTTGGGTTTTATCTTCTATTTTTATCGTTCCTGGAAGGAAGGAAACGCGCAATAAGAGATGCCGTTTTACCTTGGCGATGATAATCTTCATGGGAGATTCAAGGTTTTAATTTCATTGTAATTTAATAGTTTTTGGGTTTTATCTTCTATATTTATCGTTCCTGGAAGGAAGGAAACGCGCAATAACAGATGCCATTTTACCTTTGCGATGATAATCTTCATGGGAGATTCAAGGTTTTTATTTCATTGTAATTTAATAGTTTTTGGGTTTTATCCTCTTTATTTATCGTTCCTGGAAGGAAGGAAACGCGCAATAAGAGATGCCGTTTTACCTTCGCGATGATCTTCATGGGAGATTCAAGGTTTTTATTTCATTGTAATTTAATAGTTTTTGGGTTTTATCTTCTATATTTATGGTTCCTGGAAGGAAGGAAACGCGCAATAACAGATGCCGTTTTACCTTTGCGATGATAATCTTCATGGGAGATTCAAGGTTGTTATTTCATTGTAATTTAATAGTTTTTGGGTTTTATCCTCTTTATTTATCGTTCCAGGAACGAAGGAAACGCGCAATAAGAGATGCCGTTTTACCTTTGCGATGATAATCTTCATGGAAGATTCAAGGTTTTTATTTCATTGTAATTTAATAGTTTTTGGGTTTTATCTTCTATATTTATCGTTCCTGGAAGAAAGGAAACGCGCAATAACAGATGCCATTTTACCTTTGCGATGATAATCTTCATGGAAGATTCAAGGTTTTTATTTCATTGTAATTTTATAGTTTTTGGGTTTTATCCTCTTTATTTATCGTTCCTGGAAGGAAGGAAACGCGCAATAAGAGATGCCGTTTTACCTTCGCGATGATGATCTTCATGGGAGATTCAAGGTTTTTATTTCATTGTAATTTAATAGTTTTTGGGTTTCATCTTCTATATTTATCGTTCCTGGAAGGAAGGAAACGCGCAATAAGAGATGACGTTTTACCTTGGCGATGATAATCTTCATGGGAGATTCAAGGTTTTAATTTCATTGTAATTTTATAATTTTTGGGTTTTATCTTCTATATTTATCGTTCCTGGAAGGAATGAAACGCGCATCAACAGATGCCGTTTTACCTTCGAGATGATAATCTTTATGGGAGATTCAAGGTTTTTATTTCATTGTAATTTTATAGTTTTGGGGTTTTATCTTCTATATTTATGGTTCCTGGAAGGAAGGAATCGCGCAATAACAGATGCCGTTTTACCTTTGTGATGATAATCATCATGGGAGATTCAAGGTTTTGATTTCTTTGTAATTTAATAGTTTTTTGGTTTTATCCTCTTTATTTATCGTTCCTGGAAGGAAGGAAACGCGCAATAAGAGATGCCGTTTTACCTTCGCGATGATGATCTTCATGGGAGATTCAAGGTTTTAATTTCATTGTAATTTAATAGTTTTTGCGTATTATCTTCTATATTTATCGTTCTTGGAAGGAAAGAAACGCGCAATAACAGATGCCATTTTACCTTTGCGATGATCATCTTCATGGGAGATTCAAGGTTTTTATTTCATTGTAATTTAATAGTTTTTGGGTTTTATCTTCTATATTTATCGTTCCTGGAAGGAAGAAACGCGCAATAACACATGCCGTTTTACCTTTGCGATGATAATCTTCATGGGAGATTCAAGGTTTTTATTTCTTTGTAATTTAATAGTTTTTGGGTTTTATCTTCTATATTTATCGTTCCTGGAAGGAAGGAAACGCGCAATAACAGATGCCGTTTTACCTTTGCGATGATAATCTTCATGGGAGATTCAAGGTTTTTATTTCATTGTAATTTAATAGTTATTGGGTTTTATCTTCTATATTTATCTTTCCTGGAAGGAAGGAAACGCGCAATAAGAGATGCCGTTTTACCTTCGCGATGATAATCTTCATGGGAGATTCAAGGTTTTAATTTCATTGTAATTTAATAGTTTTTGGGTTTTATCTTCTATATTTATCGTTCCTGGAAGGAAGGAAACGCGCAATAACAGATGCCGTTTTACCTTGGCGATGATAATCTTCATGGGAGATTCAAGGTTTTAATTTCATTGTAATTTAATAGTTTTTGGGTATTATCTTCTATATTTGTCGTTCCTGGAAGGAAGGAAACGCGCAATAACAGATGTCGTTTTAGCTTGGCGATGATAATCTTAATGGGATATTCAAGGTTTTTATTTCTTTGTAATTTAATAGTTTTTGGGTTTTATCCTCTTTATTTATCGTTCCTGGAAGGAAGGAAACGCGCAATAACAGATGCCATTTTACCTTTGCGATGATAAGCTTCATGGGAGATTCAAGGTTTTTATTTCATTGTAATTTTATAGTTTTTGGGTTTTATCCTCTTTATTTATCGTTCCTGGAAGGAAGGAAACGCGCAATAAGAGATGCCGTTTTACCTTCGCGATGATGATCTTAATGGGAGATTCAAGGTTTTTATTTCATTGTAATTTAATAGTTTTTTGGTTTTATCTTTTATATTTATCGTTCCTGGAAGGAAGGAAACGCGCAATAAGAGATGCCGTTTTACCTTTGCGATGATAATCTTCATGGGAGATTCAAGGTATTTATTTCATTGTAATTTAATACTTTTTGGGTTTTATCCTCTTTATTTATCGTTCCTGGAAGAAAGGAAACGCGCAATAAGAGATGCCGTTTTACCTTCGCGATGATGATCTTCATGGGAGATTCAAGGTTTTATTTTCATTGTAATTTAATAGTTTTTGGGTTTTGTCTTCTTTATTTATCGTTCCTGGAGGGAAGGAAACGCGCAATAACAGATTCCATTTTACCTTGGCGATGATAATCTTCATGGGAGATTCAAGGTTTTTATTTCATTTAATTTAATAGTTTTTGGGTTTTATCCTCTTTATTTATCGTTCCTGGAACGAAGGAAACGCGCAATAAGAGATGCCGTTTTACCTTTGCGAGGATAATCTTCATGGGAGCTTCAAGGTTTTTATTTCATTGTAATTTAATAGTTTTTGGGCTTTATCTTCTATATTTACCGTTCCTGGACGAAGGAAACGCGCAATAAGAGATGCCGTTTTACCTTGGCGATGATAATCCTCATGTGAGATTCAAGGTTTTAATTTCATTGTAATTTAATAGTTTTTGGGTTTTATCTTCTATATTTATCGTTCCTGGAAGGAAAGAAACGCGCAATAACAGATGCCGTTTTACCTTTGCGATGATAATCTTCATGGGAGATTCAAGGTTTTTATTTCATTGTAATTTAATAGTTATTGGGTTTTATCTTCTATATTTATCGTTCCTGGAAGGAAGGAAACGCGCAATAACAGATGCCGTTTTACCTTTGCGATGATAATCTTCATGGGAGATTCAAGGTTTTAATTTCATTGTAATTTAATAGTTTTTGGGTATTATCTTCTATATTTGTCGTTCCTGGAAGGAAGGAAACGCGCAATAACAGATGCCGTTTTACCTTTGCGATGATAATCTTAATGGGATATTCAAGGTTTTTATTTCTTTGTAATTTAATAGTTTTTGGGTTTTATCCTCTTTATTTATCGTTCCTGGAAGGAAGGAAACGCGCAATAACAGATGCCATTTTACCTTTGCGATGATAATCTTCATGGGAGATTCAAGGTTTTTATTTCATTGTAATTTAATAGTTTTTGGGTTTTATCCTCTTTATTTATCGTTCCTGGAAGGAAGGAAACGCGCAATAAGAGATGCCGTTTTACCTTCGCGATGATGATCTTGATGGGAGATTCAAGGTTTTTATTTCATTGTAATTTAATAGTTTTTTGGTTTTATCTTTTATATTTATCGTTCCTGGAAGGAAGGAAACGCGCAATAAGAGATGCCGTTTTACCTTTGCGATGATAATCTTCATGGGAGATTCAAGGTTTTTATTTCATTGTAATTTAATACTTTTTGGGTTTTATCCTCTTTATTTATCGTTCCTTGAAGGAAGGAAACGCGCAATAAGAGATGCCGTTTTACCTTCGCGTTGATGATCTTCATGGGAGATTCAAGGTTTTAATTTCATTGTAATTTGATAGTTTTTGGGTTTTGTCTTCTTTATTTATCGTTCCTGGAAGGAAGGAAACGCGCAATAACAGATGCCATTTTACCTTGGCGATGATAATCTTCATGGGAGATTCAAGGTTTTTATTTCATTTAATTTAATAGTTTTTGGGTTTTATCCTCTTTATTTATCGTTCCTGGAACGAAAAAAACGCGCAAAAAGAGATGCCGTTTTACCTTTGCGATGATAATCTTCATGGGAGATTCAAGGTTTTTATTTCATTGTAATTTAATAGTTTTTGGGCTTTATCTTCTATATTTACCGTTCCTGGACAAAGGAAACGCGCAATAAGAGATGCCGTTTTACCTTGGCGATGATAATCTTCATGTGAGATTCAAGGTTTTAATTTCATTGTAATTTAATAGTTTTTGGGTTTTATCTTCTATATTTATCGTTCCTGGAAGGAAGGAAACGCGCAGTAACAGATGCCATTTTACCTTAGCGATGATAATCTTCATGGGAGATTCAAGGTTTTATTTCATTGTAATTTAATAGTTTTTGGGTTTTATCCTCTTTATTTATCGTTCCTGGAAGAAAGGAAACGCGCAATAAGAGATGCCGTTTTACCTTCGCGATGATAATCTTCATGGGAGATTCAAGGTTTTAATTTCATTGTAATTTAATAGTTTTTGGGTTTTATCTTCTATATTTATCGTTCCTGGAAGGAAAGAAACGCGCAATTACAGATGCCGTTTTACCTTTGCGATGATAATCTTCATGGGAGATTCAAGGTTTTTATTTCATTGAAATTTAATAGTTTTTGGGTTTTATCTTCTATATTTATCGTTCCTGGAAGGAAGGAAACGCGCAATAACAGATGCCGTTTTACGTTTGCGATGATAATCTTTATGGGAGATTCAAGGTTTTTATTTCATTGTAATTTAATAGTTTTTGGGTTTTATCTTCTATATTTATCGTTCCTGGAAGGAAGGAAACGCGCAATAACAGATGCCGTTTTACCTTTGCGATGATAATCTTCATGGGAGATTCACGGTTTTTATTTCTTTGTAATTTAATGTTTTTTGGGTTTTATCTTCTATATTTATCGTTCCTTGAAGGAAGGAAACGCGCAATAACAGATGCCGTTTTACCTTTGCGATGATAATCTTCATGGGAGATTTAAGGTTTTTATTTCTTTGTAATTTAATAGTTTATGGGTTTTATCTTCTATATTTATCGTTCCTGGAAGGAAGGAAACGCGCAATAAGAGATGCCGTTTTACCTTTGCGATGATAATCTTCATGGGAGATTCAAGGTTTTTATTTCATTGTAATTTAATAGTTTTTTGGTTTTATCCTCTTTATTTATCGTTCCTGGAAGGAAGGAAACGCGCAATAAGAGATGCCGTTTTACCTTGGCGATGATAATCTTCATGTGAGATTCATGGTTTTAATTTCATTGTAATTTAATAGTTTTTGGGTTTTATCTTCTATATTTATCGTTCCTGGAAGGAAGGAAACGCGCAATAAGAGATGCCGTTTTACCTTTGCGATGATAATCTTCATGGGAGATTCAAGGTTTTTATTTCTTTGTAATTTAATAGTTTTTGGGTTTTATCTTCTATATTTATCGTTCCTGGAAGGAAGGAAACGCGCAACAACAGATGCCGTTTTACCTTTGCGATGATAATCTTCATGGGAGATTCACGGTTTTTATTTCTTTGTAATTTAATAGTTTTTGGGTTTTATCTTCTATATTTATCGTTCCTTGAAGGAAGGAAACGCGCAATAACAGATGCCGTTTTACCTTTGCGATGATAATCTTCATGGGAGATTTAAGGTTTTTATTTCTTTGTAATTTAATAGTTTTTGGGTTTTATCTTCTATATTTATCGTTCCTGGAAGGAAGGAAACGCGCAATAACAGATGCCGTTTTACCTTTGCGATGATAATCTTCATGGGAGATTCAAGGTTTTTATTTCATTGTAATTTAATAGTTTTTTGGTTTTATCTTCTTTATTTATCGTTCCTGGAAGGAAGGAAACGCGCAATAAGAGATGCCGTTTTACCTTGGCGATGATAATCTTCATGTGAGATTCATGGTTTTAATTTCATTGTAATTTAATAGTTTTTGGGTTTTATCTTCTATATTTATCGTTCCTGGAAGGAAGGAAACGCGCAGTAACAGATGACATTTTACCTTTGCGATGATAATTTTCATGGGAGATTCAAGGTTTTTATTTCATTGTAATTTAATAGTTTTTGGGTTTTATCCTCTTTATTTATCGTTCCTGGAAGGAAGGAAACGCGCAATAAGAGATGCCGTTTTAATTTCGCGATGATAATCTTCATGGGAGATTCAAGGTTTTAATTTCATTGTAATTTAATGGTTTTTGGGTTTTATCTTCTATATTTATCGTTCCTGGAAGGAAAGAAACGCGCAATTACAGATGCCGTTTTTTCTTTGCGATGATAATCTTCATGGGAGATTCAAGGTTTTTATTTCATTGTAATTTAATAGTTTTTGGGTTTTATCTTCTTTATTTATCGTTCCTGGAAGGAAGGAAACGCGCAATAACAGATGCCGTTTTACCTTTGCGATGATAATCTTCATGGAAGATTCAAGGTTTTTCAATTCATTGTAATTTAATAGTTTTTGGGTTTTATCTTCTATATTTATCGTTCCTGGAAGGAAGGAAACGCGCAATAACAGATGCCGTTTTACCTTTGCGATGATAATCTTCATGGGAGATTCACGGTTTTTATTTCTTTGTAATTTAATGTTTTTTGGGTTTGATCTTCTATATTTATCGTTCCTTGAAGGAAGGAAACGCGCAATAACAGATGCCGTTTTACCTTTGCGATGATAATCTTCATGGGAGATTTTAAGGTTTTTATTTCTTTGTAATTTAATAGTTTATGGGTTTTATCTTCTATATTTATCGTTCCTGGAAGGAAGGAAACGCGCAATAAGAGATGCCGTTTTACCTTTGCGATGATAATCTTCATGGGAGATTCAAGGTTCTTATTTCATTGTAATTTAATAGTTTTTTGGTTTTATCCTCTTTATTTATCGTTCCTGGAAGGAAGGAAACGCGCAATAAGAGATGCCGTTTTACCTTCGCGATGATGATCTTCATGGGAGATTCACGGTTTTTATTTCTTTGTAATTTAATGTTTTTTGGGTTTTATCTTCTATATTTATCGTTCCTGGAAGGAAGGAAACGCGCAATAAGAGATGCCGTTTTACCTTTGCGATGATAATCTTCATGGGAGATTCAAGGTTTTTATTTCTTTGTAATTTAATAGTTTATGGGTTTTATCTTCTATATTTATCGTTCCTGGAAGGAAGGAAACGCGCAATAACAGATGCCGTTTTACGTTTGCGATGATAATCTTCATGGGAGATTCAAGGTTTTTATTTCATTGTAATTTAATAGTTTTTGGGTTTTATCTTCTTTATTTATCGTTCCTGGAAGGAAGGAAACGCGCAATAAGAGATGCCGTTTTACCTTCGCGATGATGATCTTCATGGGAGATTCAAGGTTTTTATTTCATTGTAATTTAATAGTTTTTGGGTTTTATCTTCTATATTTATCGCTCCTGGAAGGAAGGAAACGCGCAATAACAGATGCCTTTTTACCTTGGCGATGATAATCTTTATGGGAGATTGAAGGTTTTTATTTCATTGTAATTTAATAGTTTTTGGGTTTTATCCTCTTTATTTATCGTTTCTGAAAGGAAGGAAACGCGCAATAAGAGATGCCGTTTTACCTTTGCGATGATAATCTTCATGGGAGATTCAAGGTTTTTATTTCATTGTAATTTAATAGTTATTGGGTTTTATCTTCTATTTTTATCTTTTCTAGAAGGAAGGAAACGCGCAATAACAGATGCCATTTTACCTTGGCGATGATAATCTTCATGGGAGATTCAAGGTTTTTATTTCATTGTAATTTAATAGTTTTTTGGTTTTATCCTCTTTATTTATCGTTCCTGGAAGGAAGGAAACGCGCAATAAGAGATGCCGTTTTACCTTCGCGATGATGATCTTCATGGGAGATTCAAGGTTTTTATTTCATTGTAATTTAATTGTTTTTGGGTTTCATCTTCTATATTTATCGTTCCTGGAAGGAAGGAAACGCGCAATAAGAGATGACGTTTTACCTTGGCGATGATAATCTTCATGGGAGATGGAACGAAGGAAACGCGCAATAACAGATGCCGTTTTACCTTTGCGATGATAATCTTCATGGGAGGTTAAAGGTTTCTATTTCTTTGTAATTTAATAGTTTTTGGGTTTTATCCTCTTTATTTATCGTTCCTGGAAGGAAGGAAACGCGCAATAAGAGATGCCGTTTTACCTTCGCGATGATGATCTTCATGGGAGATTCAAGGTTTTAATTTCATTGTAATTTAATAGTTTTTGGGTTTTGTCTTCTTTATTTATTGTTCCTGGAAGGAAGGAAACGCGCAATAACAGATGCCATTTTACCTTGGCGATGATAATCTTCATGGGAGATTCAAGGTTTTTAATTCATTTATATTTAATAGTTTTTAAGGTTTTTTATCCTCAGCAATTTGCTCGGAAGTTTCCTGGAAGGAAGGAAACGCGCAATAAGAGATGCCATTTTAACTTTGCGATGATAATCTTCATGGGAGATTCAAGGTTTTATTTCATTGTAATTTTATAATTTTTGGGTTTTATCTTCTATATTTATCGTTCCTGGAAGGAAAGAAACGCGAAATAACAGATGCCGTTTTACCTTTGCGATGATCATCTTCATTTGAGATTCAAGGTTTTTATTTCATTGTAATTTAATAGTTTTTGGGTTTTATCTTCTATATTTATCGTTCCTGGAAGGAAGGAAACGCGCAATTACACATGCCGTTTTACCTTTGCGATGATAATCTTCATGGGAGATTCAAGGTTTTTATTTCTTTGTAATTTAATAGTTTTTGGGTTTTATCTTCAATATTTGTCGTTCCTGGACGGAAGGAAACGCGCAATAACAGATGCCATTTTACCTTTGCGATGATATTCTTCATGGGAGATTCAAAGTTTATATTTTATTGTAATTTAATAGTTTTTGGGTTTTATCCTCTTTATTTATCGTTCCTGGAAGTTAGGAAACGCGGAATAAGAGATGCCGTTTTACCTTCGCGATGATGATCTTCATGGGAGATTCAAGGTTTTTATTTCATTGTAATTTAATAGTTTTTGGGTTTTATCTTCTATATTTATCGTTCCTGGAACGAAGGAAACGCGCAATAAGAGATGCCGTTTTACCTTGGCGATGATAATCTTCATGGAAGATTCAAGGTTTGTATTTCATTGTAATTAAATAGTTTTTGGGTTTTATCTTCTATATTTATCTTTCCTGGAAGGAAGGAAACGAGCAAAAATAGATGCCATATTACCTTTGCGATGACGATCTTCATGAGAGATTCAAGGTTTTTATTTCATTGTAATTTAATAGTTTTTGGGTTTTATCTTCTATATTTATCGTTCCTGGAAGGAAGGAAACGCGCAATAAGAGATGATGTTTTACTATCGCGATGATGTTCTTCATGGAAGATTCAAGGTTTTTCAATTCATTGTAATTTAATAGTTTTTGGGTTTCATCTTCTATATTTATCGTTCCTGGAAGGAAGGAAACGCGCAATAAGAGATGACGTTTTACCTTGGCGATGATAATCTTCATGGGAGATTCAAGGTTTTAATTTCATTGTAATTTTATAGTTTTGGGGTTTTATCTTCTATATTTATCGTTCCTGGAAGGAAAGAAACGCGCATCAACAGATGCCGTTTTACCTTCGCGATGATAATCTTTATGGGAGATTCAAGGTTTTTATTTCATTGTAATTTTATAGTTTTGGGGTTTTATCTTCTATATTTATGGTTCCTGGAAGGAAGGAATCGCGCAATAACAGATGCCGTTTTACCTTTGTGATGATAATCTTCATGGGAGATTCAAGGTTTTTATTTCTTTGTAATTTAATAGTTTTTTGGTTTTATCCTCTTTATTTATCGTTCCTGGAAGAAAGGAAACGCGCAATAAGAGATGCCGTTTTACCTTCGCGATGATGATCTTCATGGGAGATTCAAGGTTTTAATTTCATTGTAATTTAATAGTTTTTGCGTATTATCTTCTATATTTCTCGTTCTTGGAAGGAAAGAAACGCGCAATAACAGATGCCATTTTCCCTTACGATGATCATCTTCATGGGAGATTCAAGGTTTTTATTTCATTGTAATTTAATAGTGTTTGGGTTTTATCTTCTATATTTATCGTTCCTGGAAGGAAGAAACGCGCAATAACACATGCCGTTTTACCTTTGCGATGATAATCTTCATGGGAGATTCAAGGTTTTTATTTCATTGTAATTTAATAGTTTTTGGGTTTTATCTTCTATATTTATCGTTCCTGGAAGGAACGAAACGCGCAATAACAGATGTCGTTTTACGTTTGCGATGATAATCTTCATGGGAGATTAAAAGTTTTTATTTCTTTGTAATTTAATAGTTTTTGGGTTTTATCTTCTATATTTATCGTTCCTGGAAGGAAGGAAACGCGCAATAACAGATGCCGTTTTACCTTTGCGATGATAATCTTCAAGGGAGATTCAAGGTTTTTTTTTCATTGTAATTTAATAGTTATTGGGTTTTATCTTCTATATTTATCTTTCCTGGAAGGAAGGAAACGCGCAATAAGAGATGCCGTTTTACCTTCGCGATGATAATCTTCATGGGAGATTCAAGGTTTTTAATTTCATTGTAATTTAATAGTTTTTGGGTATTATCTTCTATATTTGTCGTTCCTGGAAGGAAGGAAACGCGCAATAACAGATGCCATTTTACCTTCGCGATGATGATCTTGATGGGAGATTCAAGGTTTTTATTTCATTGTAATTTAATAGTTTTTTGGTTTTATCTTTTATATTTATCGTTCCTGGAAGGAAGGAAACGCGCAATAAGAGATGCCGTTTTACCTTTGCGATGATAATCTTCATGGGAGATTCAAGGTATTTATTTCATTGTAATTTAATACTTTTTGGGTTTTATCCTCTTTATTTATCGTTCCTGGAAGAAAGGAAACGCGCAATAAGAGATGCCGTTTTACCTTCGCGATGATGATCTTCATGGGAGATTCAAGGTTTTAATTTCATTGTAATTTAATAGTTTTTGGGTTTTGTCTTCTTTATTTATTGTTCCTGGAAGGAAGGAAACGCGCAATAACAGATGCCATTTTACCTTGGCGATGATAATCTTCATGGGAGATTCAAGGTTTTTATTTCATTTAATTTAATAGTTTTTGGGTTTTATCCTCTTTATTTATCGTTCCTGGAACGAAGGAAACGCGCAATAAGAGATGCCGTTTTACCTTTGCGAGGATAATCTTCATGGGAGCTTCAAGGTTTTTATTTCATTGTAATTTAATAGTTTTTGGGCTTTATCTTCTATATTTACCGTTCCTGGACGAAGGAAACGCGCAATAAGAGATGCCGTTTTACCTTGGCGATGATAATCTTCATGTGAGATTCAAGGTTTTAATTTCATTGTAATTTAATAGTTTTTGGGTTTTATCTTCTATATTTATCGTTCCTGGAAGGAAGAAACGCGCAATAACACATGCCGTTTTACCTTTGCGATGATAATCTTCATGGGAGATTCAAGGTTTTTATTTCATTGTAATTTAATAGTTTTTGGGTTTTATCTTCTATATTTATCGTTCCTGGAAGGAAGGAAACGCGCAATAACAGATGCCGTTTTACCTTTGCGATGATAATCTTCATGGGAGATTCAAGGTTTTAATTTCATTGTAATTTAATAGTTTTTGGGTATTATCTTCTATATTTGTCGTTCCTGGAAGGAAGGAAACGCGCAATAACAGATGCCGTTTTAGCTTGGCGATGATAATCTTAATGGGATATTCAAGGTTTTTATTTCTTTGTAATTTAATAGTTTTTGGGTTTTATCCTCTTTATTTATCGTTCCTGGAAGGAAGGAAACGCGCAATAACAGATGCCATTTTACCTTTGCGATGATAATCTACATGGGAGATTCAAGGTTTTTATTTCATTGTAATTTAATAGTTTTTGGGTTTTATCCTCTTTATTTATCGTTCCTGGAAGGAAGGAAACGCGCAATAAGAGATGCCGTTTTACCTTTTCGATGATGATCTTGATGGGAGATTCAAGGTTTTAATTTCATTGTAATTTAATAGTTTTTGGGTATTATCTTCTTTATTTATCGTTCCTGGAAGGAAGGAAACGCGCAATAACAGATGCCATTTTACCTTGGCGATGATAATCTTCATGGGAGATTCAAGGTTTTTATTTCATTGTAATTTAATAGTTTTTTGGTTTTATCTTCTATATTTATCGTTCCTGGAAGGAAGGAAACGCGCAATAAGAGATGCCGTTTTACCTTGGCGATGATAATCTTCATGTGAGATTCATGGTTTTAATTTCATTGTAATTTAATAGTTTTTGGGTTTTATCTTCTATATTTATCGTTCCTGGAAGGAAGGAAACGCGCAATAAGAGATGCCGTTTACCTTCGCGATGATGATCTTCATGGGAGATTCAAGGTGTTTATTTCATTGTAATTTAATAGCTTTTGGGTTTTATCTTCTATATTTATCGTTCCTGGAAGGAAAGAAACGCGCATTAACAGATGCCGTTTTACCTTTGCGATAATCATCATCATGCGAGATTCAAGGTTTTTATTTCTTTGTAATTTAATAGTTTTTGGGTTTTATCTTCTATATTTATCGTTCCTGGAAGGAAGGAAACGCGCAATAACAGATGCCGTTTTACCTTTGCGATGATAATCTTCATGGAAGATTCAAGGTTTTTATTTCATTGTAATTTAATAGTTTTTGGATTTTATATTCTTTGTTTATCGTTCCTGGAAGGAAGGAAACGAGCAAAAATTGATGCCATATTACCTTTGCGATGACGATCTTCATGAGAGATTCAAGGTTTTATTTCATTGTAATTTAATAGGTTTAGGGTTTTATCTTCTATATTTATCGTTCCTGGAAGAAATGAAACGCGCAATAAGAGATGCCGTTTTACCTTCGCGATGATGATCTTCATGGGAGATTCAAGGTTTTTATTTCATTGTAATTTAATAGTTTTTGGGTTTTATCTTCTATATTTATCTTTCCTGGAAGGAAGGAAACAAGCAAAAAATGATGCCATATTACCTTTGCGATGACGATCTTCATGAGAGATTCAAGGTTTTTATTTCATTGTAATTTAATAGTTTTTGGGTTTTATCTTCTATATTTATCGTTCCTGGAAGGAAGGAAACGCGCAATAACAGATGCCGTTTTACCATTGCGATGATAATCTTCATGGGAGATTCAAGGTTTTTATTTCATTGTAATTTAATAGTTTTTGGGTTTTATCTTCTATATTTATCGTTCCTGGAAGGAAGGAAACGCGCAATAACAGATGCCGTTTTACCTTTGCGATGATAATCTTCATGGGAGATTCAAGGTTTTTATTTTTTTTTTAATTTAATAGTTTTTGGGTTTTATCTTCTATATTTATCGTTCCTGGAAGGAAGGAAACGCGCAATAACAGATGCCGTTTTACCTTTGCGATGATAATCTTATGGGAGATTCAAGGTTTTTATTTCATTGTAATTTAATAGTTTTTGGTTTTATCTTCTATATTTATCGTTCCTGGAAGGAAGGAAACGCGCAATAACAGATGCCATTTTACCTTTGCGATGATAATCTTCATGGGAGATTCAAGGTTTTATTTCATTGTAATTTAATAGTTTTTGGGTTTTATCTTCTATATTTATCGTTCCTGGAAGGAAGGAAACGCGCAATAAGAGATGCCGTTTTACCTTTGCGATGATAATCTTCATGGGAGATTCAAGGTTTTTATTTCATTGTAATTTAATAGTTTTTGGGTTTTATCTTCTTTATTTATCGTTTCCTGGAAGGAAGGAAACAGCGCAATAAAGATGCCATTTTACCTTTGCGATGATAATCTTCATGGGAGATTCAAGGTTTTTTATTCATTGTAATTTAATAGTTTTTGGGTTTTATCTTCTATATTTATCGTTCCTGGAAGGAAGGAAACGCGCAATAAGAGATGCCGTTTTGCCTTGGCGATGATAATCTTCATGGGAGATTCAAGGTATTAATTTCATTGTAATTTAATAGTTTTTGGGTTTTATCTTCTATATTTATCGTTCCTGGAAGGAAGGAAACGCGCAATAAGAGATGCCGTTTTACCTTCGCGATGATGATCTTCATGGGAGATTCAAGGTTTTTATTTTTTGTAATTTAATAGTTTTTGGGTTTTATCTTCTTTATTTATCGTTCCTGGAAGGAAAGAAACGAGCAAAAATAGACGCCATATTACCTTTGCGATGACAGTCTTCATGAGAGATTCAAGGTTTTTATTTCATTGTAATTTAATAGTTTTTGGGTTTTATCCTCTTTATTTATCGTTGGTGGAAGGAAGGAAACGCGCAATAACAGATGCAGTTTTACCTTTGCGATGATAATCTTCATGGGAGATTCAAGGTTTTTATTTCATTGTAATTTAATAGTTTTTGGGTTTTATCTTCTATATTTATCGTTCCTGGAAGGAAGGAAACGCGCAATAAGAGATGCCGTTTTACCTTGGCGATGATAATGTTCATGGGAGATTCAAGGTTTTTATTTCATTGTAATTTAAAAGTTTTTGGGTTTTATCTTCTATATTTATCTTTCCTGGGAGGAAGGAAACGAGCAAAAATAGATGCCATATTACCTTTGCGATGACGATCTTCATGAGAGATTCAAGGTTTTTATTTCATTGTAATTTAATAGTTTTTGAGTTTTATCTTCCATATTTATCGTTCCTGGAAGGAAGGAAACGCGCAATAAGAGATGCCGTTTTACCTTCGCGATGATGATCTTCATGGAAAATTCAAGGTTTTTCAATTCATCGTAATTTAATAGTTTTTGGGTTTTATCTTCTATATTTATCGTTCCTGGAAGGAAGGAAACGCGCAATAAGAGATGCCGTTTTACCTTGGCGATTATAATCTTCATAGGAGATTCAAGGTTTTAATTTCATTGTAATTTAATAGGTTTAGGGTTTTATCTTCTATATTTGTCGTTCCTGGAAGGAAGTAAACGCGCAATAACAGATGCCGTTTTACCTTTGCGATGATAATCTTCATGGGAGATTCAAGGTTTTTATTTCATTGTAATTTAATAGTTTTTGGGTTTTATCTTCTATATTTATCGTTCCTGGAAGGAAGGAAACGCGCAATAACAGATGCCGTTTTCCCTTTGCGATGATGATCTTCATGGGAGATTCAAGGTTTTTATTTCATTGTAATTTAATAGTTTTTTGGGTTTTTTCTTCTATATTTATCGTTCCTGGAAGGAAGGAGACGCGCAATAACAGATGCCGTTTTACCTTTGCGATGATAATCTTCATGAGAGATTCAAGGTTTTTATTTTTTGTAATTTAATAGTTTTTGGGTTTTATCTTCTATATTTATCGTTCCTGGAAGAAAGGAAACGCGCAATAACAGATGCCGTTTTACCTTTGCGATGATAATCTTCATGGAAGATTCAAGGTTTTTGTTTCATTGTAATTTAATAGTTTTTGGGTTTTATCTTCTTTATTTATCGTTCCTGGAAGGAAAGAAACAAGCAAAAATAGATGCCATATTACCTTTGCGATGACGATATTCATGAGAGATTCAAGGTTTTTATTTCATTGTAATTTTATAGTTTTTGGGTTTTATCCTCTTTATTTATCGTTCCTGGAAGGAAGGAAACGCGCAATAAGAGATGCCGTTTTACCGTTGCGATGATAATCTTCATGGGAGATTCAAGGTTTTTATTTCATTGTAATTTAATAGTTTTTGGGTTTTATCTTCTATATTTATCGTTCCTGGAAGGAAGGAAACGCGCAATAAGAGATGCCGTTTTACCTTGGCGATGATAATCTTCATGGGAGATTCAAGGTTTTAATTTCATTGTAATTTAATAGTTTTTGGGTTTTATCTTCTATATTTATCGTTCCTGGAAGGAAGGAAACGCGCAATAACAGATGCCATTTTACCTTTGCGATGATAATCTTCATGGGAGATTCAAGGTTTTTATTTCATTGTAATTTAATAGTTTTTGGGTTTTATCCTCTTTATTTATCGTTCCTGGAAGGAAGGAAACGCGCAATAAGAGATGCCGTTTTACCTTCGCGATGATCTTCATGGGAGATTCAAGGTTTTTATTTCATTGTAATTTAATAGTTTTTGGGTTTTATCTTCTATATTTATGGTTCCTGGAAGGAAGGAAACGCGCAATAACAGATGCCGTTTTACCTTTGCGATGATAATCTTCATGGGAGATTCAAGGTTTTTATTTCATTGTAATTTAATAGTTTTTGGGTTTTATCCTCTTTATTTATCGTTCCTGGAACGAAGGAAACGCGCAATAAGAGATGCCGTTTTACCTTTGCGATGATAATCTTCATGGGAGATTCAAGGTTTTTATTTCATTGTAATTTAATAGTTTTTGGGTTTTATCCTCTTTATTTATCGTTCCTGGAAGGAAGAAAACGCGCAATAAGAGATGCCGTTTTACCTTGGCGATGATAATCTTCATGAGATATTCAAGGTTTTTATTTCATTGTAATTTAATAGTTTTTGGGTTTTATCTTCTATATTTTTCGTTCCTGGACGGAAGGAAACGCGCAATAACAGATGCCATTTTACCTTTGCGATGATAATCTTCATGGGAGATCAAGGTTTTTTATTTTATTGTAATTTAATAGTTTTTGGGTTTTATCCTCTTTATTTATCGTTTCTGGAAGGAAGGAAACGCGGAATAAGAGATGCCGTTTTACCTTCGCGATGATGATCTTCATGGAAGATTCAAGGTTTTTATTTCATTGTAATTTAATAGTTTTTCGGTTTTATCTTCTATATTTATCGTTCCTGGAAGGAAGGAAACGCGCAATAAGATATGCCGTTTTACCTTCGCGATGATGATCTTCATGGAAGATTCAAGGTTTTTCAATTCATCGTAATTTAATAGTTTTTGGGTTTTATCTTCTATATTTATCGTTCCTGGAAGGAAGGAAACGCGCAATAAGAGATGCCGTTTTACCTTGGCGATGATAATCTTCATAGGAGATTCAAGGTTTTAATTTCATTGTAATTTAATAGGTTTAGGGTTTTATCTTCTATATTTGTCGTTCCTGGAAGGAAGTAAACGCGCAATAACAGATGCCGTTTTACCTTTGCGATGATAATCTTCATGGGAGATTCAAGGTTTTTATTTCATTGTAATTTAATAGTTTTTGGGTTTTATCTTCTATATTTATCGTTCCTGGAAGGAAGGAAACGCGCAATAACAGATGCCGTTTTCCCTTTGCGATGATGATCTTCATGGGAGATTCAAGGTTTTTATTTCATTGTAATTTAATAGTTTTTTGGGTTTTTTCTTCTATATTTATCGTTCCTGGAAGGAAGGAGACGCGCAATAACAGATGCCGTTTTACCTTTGCGATGATAATCTTCATGGGAGATTCAAGGTTTTTATTTTTTGTAATTTAATAGTTTTTGGGTTTTATCTTCTATATTTATCGTTCCTGGAAGGAAGGAAACGCGCAATAACAGATGCCGTTTTACCTTTGCGATGATAATCTTCATGGAAGATTCAAGGTTTTTATTTCATTGTAATTTAATAGTTTTTGGGTTTTATCTTCTTTATTTATCGTTCCTGGAAGGAAAGAAACAAGCAAAAATAGATGCCATATTACCTTTGCGATGACGATCTTCATGAGAGATTCAAGGTTTTTATTTCATTGTAATTTAATAGTTTTTGGGTTTTATCCTCTTTATTTATCGTTCCTGGAAGGAAGGAAACGCGCAATAAGAGATGCCGTTTTACCGTTGCGATGATAATCTTCATGGGAGATTCAAGGTTTTTATTTCATTGTAATTTAATAGTTTTTGGGTTTTATCTTCTATATTTATCGTTCCTGGAAGGAAGGAAACGCGCAATAACAGATGCCATTTTACCTTGGCGATGATAATCTTCATGGGAGATGCAAGGTTTTTATTTCATTTAATTTAATAGTTTTTGGGTTTTATCCTCTTTATTTATCGTTCCTGGAACGAAGGAAACGCGCAATAACAGATGCCGTTTTACCTTTGCGATGATAATTTTCATGGGAGATTCAAGGTTTCTATTTCTTTGTAATTTAATAGTTTTTGGGTTTTATCCTCTTTATTTATCGTTCCTGGAAGGAAGGAAACGCGCAATAAGAGATGCCGTTTTACCTTCGCGATGATCTTCATGGGCGATTCAAAGGTTTTTATTTCATTGTAATTTAATAGTTTTTGGGTTTTATCTTCTATATTTATGGTTCCTGGAAGGAAGGAAACGCGCAATAACAGATGCCGTTTTACCTTTGCGATGATAATCTTCATGGGAGATTCAAGGTTTTTATTTCATTGTAATTTAATAGTTTTTGGGTTATATCTTCTTTATTTATCGTTCCTGGAACGAAGGAAACGCGCAATAAGATATGCCGTTTTACCTTTGCGATGATAATCTTCATGGGAGATTCAAGGTTTTTATTTCATTGTAATTTAATAGTTTTTGGGTTTTATCCTCTTTATTTATCGTTCCTGGAAGAAAGGAAACGCGCAATAAGAGATGCCGTTTTACCTTTTTACCTTGCGATGATAATCTTCATGAGATTCAAGGTTTTTATTTCATTGTAATTTAAAATTTTTGAGGTTTATCTTCTATATTTATCGTTCAAAGATGAAAAAGTGAAACGCGCACAGATGCCGTTTTTACCTCCTTTGCGATGATAATCTTCATGGAGATTCAAGGTTTTTATTTCATTGTAATTTAATATTTTCGTTTAATCTTCTTTATTTATCGTTCCTGGAAGGTAGGAAACGCGCAATAAGAGATGCTCTTTTACCTTTGCGATGATAATCTTCATGGGAGATTCAAGGTTTTTATTCAATTGTAATTTAATAGTTTTTGAGTTTTATCTTCTTTATTTATCGTTCCTGGAAGGTAGGAAACGCGCAATAACAGATGCCATTTTACCTTTGCGATGATAATCTTTATGGGAGATTTAAGGTTCTTATTTCATTGTAATTTAATAGTTTTTGAGTTTTATCTTCTTTATTTATGTTTCCTGAAAGGTAGGAAACTCGCAATAAGAGATGCCATTTTACCTTTGCGATGGTAATCTTCATGGGATATTCAAGGTTTTTATTTCATTGTAATTTAATAGTTTTTGTGTTTTATCTTCTTTATTTATGGTTCCTGGAAGTTAGGAAACGCGCAATAACAGATGCCGTTTTACCTTTGAGATGATAATCTTAATGGGAGATTCAATGTTTATATTTCATTGTAATTTAATAGTATTTGAGTTTTATCTTCTTTATTTATTGTTCCTGGAAGGTAGGAAACGCGCAATAACAGATGCCATTTTACCTTTGCGATGATAATCTTCATGGGAGATTCAAGGTTTTTATTTCATTGTAATTTAATAGTTTTTGAGTTTCATCTTCTATATTTATCGTTCCTGGAAGGAAGGAAACGCGCAATAAGAGATGCCATTTTAACTTTGCGATGATAATCTTCATGGGAGATTCAAGGTTTTATTTCATTGTAATTTTATAATTTTTGGGTTTTATCTTCTATATTTATCGTTCCTGGAAGGAAAGAAACGCGAAATAAGAGATGCCGTTTTACCTTCGCGATGATGATCTTGATGGGAGATTCAAGGTTTTTATTTCATTGTAATTTAATAGTTTTTTGGTTTTATCTTTTATATTTATCGTTCCTGGAAGGAAGGAAACGCGCAATAAGAGATGCCGTTTTACCTTTGCGATGATAATCTTCATGGGAGATTCAAGGTTTTTATTTCATTGTAATTTAATACTTTTTGGGTTTTATCCTCTTTATTTATCGTTCCTGGAAGAAAGGAAACGCGCAATAAGAGATGCCGTTTTACCTTCGCGATGATGATCTTCATGGGAGATTCAAGGTTTTAATTTCATTGTAATTTAATAGTTTTTGGGTGTAATCCTCTTTATTTATCGTTTCTGGAAGGAAGGAAACGCGGAATAAGAGATGCCGTTTTACCTTTGCGATGATGATCTTCATGGGAGATTCAAGGTTTTTATTTCATTGTAATTTAATAGTTTTTTGGGTTTTTTCTTCTATATTTATCGTTCCTGGAAGGAAGGAGACGCGCAATAACAGATGCCGTTTTACCTTTGCGATGATAATCTTCATGGGAGATTCAAGGTTTTTATTTTTTGTAATTTAATAATTTTTGGGTTTTATCTTCTATATTTATCGTTCCTGGAAGGAAGGAAACGCGCAATAACAGATGCCGTTTTACCTTTGCGATGATAATCTTCATGGAAGATTCAAGGTTTTTATTTCATTGTAATTTAATAGTTTTTGGGTTTTATCTTCTTTATTTATCGTTCCTGGAAGGAAGGAAACGCGCAATAACAGATGCCGTTTTACCTTTGCGATGATAATCTTCATGGAAGATTCAAGGTTTTTCAATTCATTGTAATTTAATAGTTTTTGGGTTTTATCTTCTATATTTATCGTTCCTGGAAGGAAGGAAACGCGCAATAACAGATGCCGTTTTACCTTTGCGATGATGTTCATGGGAGATTCAAGGTTTTTTCATTGTAATTTAATAGTTTTTGGGTTTTATCTTCTATATTTATCGTTCCTGGAAGGAAGGAAACGCGCAATAACAGATGCCGTTTTACCTTTGCGATGATAATCTTCATGGGAGATTCATGGTTTTTATTTCATTGTAATTTAATAGTTTTTGGGTTTTGTCTTCTGTATTTATCATCTCTGGAAGGAAGGAAACGCGCAATAACAGATGCCGTTTTACCTTTGCGATGATAATCTTCATGGGATATTCAAGATTTTTATTTCATTGTAATTTAATAGTTTTTGGGTTATATCTTCTATATTTATCGTTCCTGGAAGGAAGGAAACGCGCAATAACAGATGCAATTTTACCTTTGCAATGATAATCTTCATGGGAGATTCAAGGTTTTTATTTTATTGTAATTTAATAGTTTTTGAGTTTTATCTTCTTTATATATCGTTCCTGGAAGGAAGGAAAGGAGCAAAAATAGATGCCATATTACCTTTGCGATGATAATCTTAATGGGAGATTCAAGGTTTTTATTTCATTGTAATTTAATAGTTTTTGAGTTTATATCTGCTTTATTTATCTTTCCTGGAAGGAAGGAAGGAAGGAAGGAAACGCGCAATAACAGATGCCATTTTACCTTTGCGATTATAATCTTCATGGGAGATTCAAGGTTTTTATTTCATTGTAATTTAATAGTTTTTGGGTTTTATCCTCTTTATTTATCGTTCCTGGAAGGAAGGAAACGCGCAATAAGAGATGCCGTTTTACCTTTTCGATGATGATCTTGATGGGAGATTCAAGGTTTTAATTTCATTGTAATTTAATAGTTTTTGGGTATTATCTTCTTTATTTATCGTTCCTGGAAGGAAGGAAACGCGCAATAACAGATGCCATTTTACCTTGGCGATGATAATCTTCATGGGAGATTCAAGGTTTTTATTTCATTGTAATTTAATAGTTTTTTGGTTTTATCTTCTATATTTATCGTTCCTGGAAGGAAGGAAACGCGCAATAACAGATGCCGTTTTACCTTTGCGATGATAATCTTCATGGAAGATTCAAGGTTTTTATTTCATTGTAATTTAATAGTTTTTGGGTTTTATCTTCTTTATTTATCGTTCCTGGAAGGAAAGAAACGAGCAAAAATAGATGCCATATTACCTTTGCGATGACGATCTTCATGAGAGATTCAAGGTTTTTATTTCATTGTAATTTAATAGTTTTTGGGTTTTATCCTCTTTATTTATCGTT
>BLKR01007283.1:0-40393 GCA_011170035.1 Teleogryllus occipitalis | reverse complement strand
ATCTCAGCTCGATTTCGGAGCGGCAGCGCGCCTCGCTCTCACACGGCGCTTTGTCAGACGTGGGTGGCGTGTCCGAGAAATGTTTATAATGAGTTTCTTGGAATTACAGAATTTTCAGATTTTTTCGTATCATTCTGTATAGATTAGTAGTTTTATGTTTTTACACATATTATTATTCGTTAAAAATGCAAATATTTTAAAATATATTTGAAATGTAAGAAGAAATGTTCTTAAACAATTTATATAATTGTGTCTATTAATAATCTGTTGGACCGAATACCGAAATAATAGCGGTAAAAGTATTTATACCGGTATAGAAGTACCTTTACCTCTATTATACCTTTATTCAACTTACCTTTAAAAATACCGGTATAAGACGTCAAATACCGGTATTTTTAGAGGTATTTTACCTTCATCCGACGTCTATACCGGAAAAATACCTTTATTTAAAGGTAATATACCGATATTCTCTCATCAAAATTCCGGTAGTTTCATACGAAAATACCGGTATTTCAGTAGAATCGTACAGGGGGAAATTCATTGTGATTTTCTCCGTTGAGATGTCTCAGAGGAAAGAACTATTTACACGGCAGAGTTTCTTATCGGGAGGTCCTAGGGTTCGAGTCCCGAGGGTGGCGGATTTTCGACACTAGGCATATTCTAGCTAGGTCGAGTAGCTGCCCCGGCGGGCCCGTTACACGAAGAGAAACTCCCTTCCCCAAATATTGTGCTGGCCAGCTAAAAAGCCGAACTAACGGGACAACTTTTGAAAAATGTCACTGTCGGATGAGAACATACATTTATACTCGATTTAGGGTAGTTTCGTTTCGTTTTATGTTGGCAAAAGTTGCTGCCAACCGTCACACAAATACCCTGTATATATTACTATCAAGCGGTAGGGACATTTTGTAAAATTTAAGTTTGCAACGAAACAATTACTACTTCCGTAGATTTCGCCAACATTCAAAGCCATACAAGTGAAGTTGTGTTAGTTTACGAGTGTTGCTAAAGATTTGCATTTTGCGTTTTGGTGCTCTTCGTTCTTTGCGTTTTATCGTTCAATTTATTTATTTAGTAGTACTAGGCATTTTTGAGTTTTATTTATTATTTTCCAACTGTTTTCTTTAGTAATAAAAATAAAGTTAATTGAAATAGTTATTGTAGTTCATTATTTGTTGTTGTTAAGTGTCCCTTTAGTATTTCTTGTTTTAGATTAATTATATTTATTATTATTATTTTTTCTGAATTAATTTTAATTATAACTGGAAAATAATGGATAGCCCAACAACATCCGAGTCTATACTTAATTTTGAACCTTTGAAGATAACATGTATTCAAAGTTCTCTTCAAAAGGGAATTATCAATTTATTTTGTGGACTGTGGAAGGAAGCAGTGGAAGAAAAGGTCCATGTTACCCACTCTTGTTTAATAACGCGAGTGGCAAAATTATTACAGGTAAGATTGATTTTTCTTTTCTTTTCTACATCTTATCTTTTAAAACTTACAAGTGTAATTTTTTTAATTAAAATTGGGATGAGTATAGTTGTTAATTATCTTTACCATTACTCATGTATTAATCGTAATAAATCTAATTTTCTTTTTTTCAAGATGTTGTGTGTTTACAGGTGGGTGTAAAGTCAGTTGATAGTATTATCAACAAATATAAAAAACAAGAAGCTCTGACCACACCCAAAAAGACCTGTAAAAGATCCCGTCCAATCACAGATATTGACAATTTCACTAAGGATGCAATTGCCAATAAATTTTATTGTAGTTTGAATTCAGGTAATCAATTAGACTTTTTAATTAGTTTGTTAGTATACAGTTTTATTAATATAAACAATGATCATTTTGTGTTGTTTTATTATTATTTAACAAGTACCAAGGATTATATTTTATGTAGGTTGTGGTATTTCTATAAGAAACCTGTACACAGAGATTGTGGGAGATGAAACGTTAAATTTTGAAGGCTCTCAGACCTCCCTAAAGCGAATAGTGAAGAACATGGGTTTTACTTAGGGAAAGGGAGACAGGTATGCCCATGTGAGAGAGAATGAAATTATAATTTTTAAAAGAGAGTGCTTCCTGAGGAATTACTATAGAAATACAAACTCCAACACACCAAAGGCAGTAATTAATTATTATTATTATTATTATTATTATTATTATTATTATTATTATTATTATTAGGGAGTGCATATCTATGATTTTGCATATTTTTGTCTATTGCTTCAGGGCATAGCTAAATGAAATTCCTTGACATGTGGTTAGAATGGGATGCTATGTAGATCAATATGTTAGTGCAATTTGGCAAATTTTTCCTGTTGGTGCATATTCATATAATAATAAGAGAATATTTTTATGCTCCTATATTTATTTTGTTTAAAGAGAGACTTATCTCTAAACCATTCCTTGTTGTCATAGAATCTATTTATTTGGGAGCAGTCATTGATTAGAAAAAGCTTATCACACTTTGTGTTTTTTCTTTTCTATAGACAATAAAATACTTGTGCAAATGTAGGATATTTCTTGATATATTTTTTATACCAAGCAGAAAAAATGAAACAAGACAAACAATGTCCTTAATGAAGGTGCATAATTACTTCAATTATTTCTCCTGAGAAGTGAGCTAGGTTATATTATGTTTGCACAAAAATACATCTTTTCATTCCAAGTATCACATGAAATGAAATATTGTTATTTTTAATTGCATATTTCAGAATTTTTAAGTCATAGATGCATATTTCAAGATTTTTAGGACATAAAAAGCATCTCTCTAATTATTATAATTCTTAGTTTTCACAGATGTACTTGTCTTGTATATCTAAATGTATTTGTAAATAGTCTTGTCAACATTGTTTCAGTTTTTTGTAGCTTGTTTGTAACCTTATTTGATTAGTAGCATTTGTGACATTACTTGTAATACTGGTTTTGGGCATGTAGCACTGCATCTCTCTCTAAATTCCACATGCATTTTGAATTTCCTTGGCACAATACTCTAATTTTAATGTTGAAAATAATCGTTGTCTTACCTTGAATTTTTTTCACAGCAAGAAAGTGTATTTAACTGGCAATAAATAAACAATATATTAATCTTGTACTGCTTGGCTGCCTATTGGGAATTATTTGGCATGAATTTGTAATGGAAACTGAAGTATAATATACTTTTGATTTGAATTATTTAACAAGCAATGAGAGGGTTTACTGTGTAATAACTGCATGTTCAGGGAGAAGCTTATAGTAATGTAGTCACAATACGAGAGTAGATTCAATATTATTGTGCAACTATATATTTAATGTGCCATTTATATTGATTGTGTACATTCCTGTTTAAATAAACATCTTTAAAAAAATCAAAAAGTCATATTTATTACCATTTATCCCCATCTTATGAATCACACCCTATTGAAATGGTGAAAAAATGGGTAAAGAGAGAGACTGTCTCTGGTAACAATGGATAAGTTATTGAAGACTTACTTATACTAATGATGATTTTCATTATTTTTTTTGAACTTATTTTTAAAAGCTAATGAATAATTGAACAAATAAATCAAATGGATGCATTTGCATTGATATTGACATAACTGGACTGTTAGGAACAATTCATTAGATCACTTAAAAACTACCATGTATATCACGTTAATTAATTTCGATAATTGTGGTATTTATTTGCGTTCAATAAAACTCATTACTACCCGTTCAAAACGTGAAGGAACTGTTGACACACATCTCAAAAGCATTAATATAGAACGATTTTCCTAAGGATGAGCCAAAGTGACAGTTCGCGAAAACATGTGAACATCACATTATTTCAGAGAAGTATCCCTCCGCCGCGACAGCTGTTCAGCCCCTTCGTAAAGTGTTTGGTTATGGCTCCTGAGAAGACATCACTATCCAGAAGTCTAAGAGTTTCGCTGAGGTATATGCACGTACGCGAGTCCGGGAAATAATTAATTTAATTATATATGCATACAATCTCTAAACATACTCTCACAACCTGTAAAAGAAAACTGTCACGAATGTAAATAGAAAGCTCTCAATCACAGCTCGCCACACAACAGCACAGGAACTACGTGCATAGGTACGCATCTCGCATTCAAGTCTCGGTTTTAAAATAAACATAATATTTATCACTCAAAAAGTAAATTCAATGTAATATATAAAGGAAAAAAATTTTTTTACAAAAGAGCACATAACACAGCACTTCCTAATTTCAATTATTTCTCGCGGCGCACTATATTTTTGTCGGACGAGGACGTCACGAAAGGAAGCGTCGAACAAGTTAGCCAATTGCAAACGAACAAATGCAGAAAGGGAGTCTATTGGGCTCGAGGGCACGACGACCACAGAACCTTCAGTTATGTTGCCAGCACTAGCTGTCATTTTGGCTCAACCTTAGGAAAATCGCTCTATAACATAGAAGTATGACCGCAGATAACTTTTGAGGTTGTATTTTTCATTTGCACTTGACACTTTTTAACACTTCTTAAGCTTGCAATAGTTGATAATTCTTACTTAACTTAATAATTATTCACAGAGTTAATATTCGTTTATAGATGAACATCTCTTTTTAATTCTACCGAAAAACGAATCATGTATTATTGAACAGTGGACAAGACTCGAGACCGCGCGAGGATTGTGAATGACAACAAACAAAACAAAAGCGAGAGACTTGATCAGAGTTATAGTTTCATAAGTTGGCTATTCCGACAGGAAATCTTTCAAGCTGCCATATTGCGAATTTAGTGCGGCCTAATACACGGCCTGGAGTATACCTTTACGAATGCGGTTGCATCCGCTCGGCCCCCTCGCCGAGGAGAGAAACGGCCACGCCGTGTCAGGACATCTCGCACGCGGAAAAGCTGCGTCATGACGTCTTCAGATGGCATCCCGCAGGTAGAAGTTAAAAGCCCCGGTACGTATGTGGACGGCACCCCATGTTGAAGGGTTAAAGCAAGAGATTCTGGTTGTTTCCGATTATTTTGAGATCTAAATACCAACTAAAATAATTCTTATTCCTTGTGAACGGTCAGAACTTTGTCATGAGTTTAGTAATTTTTTTCACGTGGTGTTTCCAAGGAAAATATGGGAGAAAAACTACAAATATTGTTATAAATGTTACAAGTATGGTAGTTCAAATAACACCTCGCAGTGCTTGTTTTATTGTTATTTACATGTCAGTAGCAAATGAGTCATTAACTGTTTATTTAGACGAAAAGGTGCATACACTTTGTTACCGTCTCACGAAGAATCTGCAGAAAGTTCAGAGAGCTCTTGTAATACAAGTAGCATTGAAGAATATTTTACACTAAGAATACCAGAAGAGATTTTAAAAAAATTGCTCACTGAAAAATTGTACATCCGTACAAGTCAGGGTAAAAAAACAGAAAGTTGGAGAACTGTCCTAAAGAATGGACAGAATACATCGCAAAAAATTTTTTTATGAAGATCCGGAAATAAGTTTGTTTACCTTTTAATTCTCGTACGTTTGTTTATCTTTCTTCGTAAGCGAAACCGCAGATGCTACTTATCGTCCGCTTTTGAACTAATGGGCATAGTTTATATATTGCACTCAGGTACCATGGCAACAAACGTCTTTTTGCGAATAAGGTGTTATTATAATGAAATTTGCTGAATTCCAAATTAGTTACAATCTGGTATGTCAGAATATGTATGAATGATTTTTTTACGGCCATTGGTTCAGGAGGAAACGTGTCTTTTCTTTGCGCAGGGAGCTTCCTAGACTTAAATTTCTGGGGTTCAAAATTGCGTATTTTGAACTAACCGGTCCGCTGCAAATTTGTTTATTACACATTACATTTTGCAACGCTTAATGTCAAATTTTGGCGAACACTATAAATTGTTGCGGCTGTTGGTTCAGGAGGAAACGTGTCTTTCCTTGCGCAGGGAGATTTCAAGACTTCAATTTCTGGGGCTCGAACCTCGGTATTTTAAACTATCCGGTCCGAGGCAAATTAATTAATTACAGATTACTGTTTCCAACAGGTAAGGGCAAATTGTTGCATAGGGTATGAATTGTTACAACTATTGGTTCAGGAGGTAACGTGTCTCTTCATTGCGCAGGGAGCTTCCAAGACTTCAACTTCAAAAAGGTATAGTACATTTTCCTCGCGGAGGGGGCTTCCAAGAGTTTAAATTCTGGGGTTGGAACCCTGGTATTGTAAACTAACCGGTCCGGTGTGTCAGTATATGTATGAATGAATTTTTTACGGCCTTTGGTTCAGGAGGAAACGTGTCTTTTCCTTGCACTGGGAGCTTCCAGGACTTCGGGAGGGGGCTTCCAAGAGTTTAAAGTCTGGGGTTCGAACCTGGGTATTTTAAACTAACCAGGCCGCGGCAAATATTCTTATTGCAGATTACAATTGGCAACGTTTAGAGCAAATTTTGGCATAGAGTATGAATTGTTAAGGGTAATAGTTTGGGAGGTATCGTGCCTTTACCTCGCGGAGGGGGCTTCCAAGAGTGTAAATTCTGGGGTTGGAACCCTGGTATTGTAAACTAACCGGTCCGCGGCAAATTCTTTTATTGCAGATTACACTTAGCAACGTTTAGGAGCAAATTTTGGCATAGAGCATGAATTGTTAAGGCTAATAATTTAGGTGGTATCGTGCCTTTTCCTCGTGGAGGGGGCTTTGAAGAGTTTAAATTCTGGGGTTCGAACAAGGGTATTTTATATTAACCGGTCCGCGGCAAATTTTTTGATTGCAGATTACAATTAGCAACATTTAGGAGCAAATTTTGGCATAGAGTATGAGTTGTTACGGTTATTAGTTTTGGAGTTATCGTGCCTTTTCTTCGCGGAGGGAGCTTCCAAGAGTATAAATTCTGGGGTTCGAACCTGGGTATTGTAAACTAACCGGTTCGCGGCAATTTTTTTATTACAGATTACAGTTTGCCACGGTTAAGGTTAAATTTTGGCGTAGAGTATGAATCGTTACGGCTATTGGTCTTGGACGAAACGTGTCTTGTCTTTCTTGAGGTCGTTTACCTTAGGAACGTTGGTCTTATTTTTGGATTTTTGTAAATATCTTTTTAAAAAATGGAGATATCAGTATGATTTCTTCACTAATCGTTTGTAAATAAAAAGCGGAAAATTTGGAGTACTGTTTGGTGTGTATGCTTACATTAGTAGCGGATTTAGATGTGTGGTCCTGCTAACTTCCAATGGAAGTATTATATGTGCCATCGATTTTTTTGAGAAAATGACCCGCGGCAAATTTTTTGTTTTCACATCTTAAGAACGGCAAAAAAAGCGGCAAATTATGAACTATACAGTTTTGTGATTGGGTGAAATGGTCCTGCTAACTTCCAGGACGTCCTCGTCTCCCGCCAGGCGGCGGCTGCGGCGTGGCTGTTGCCAAATGTCACTCGTCGCGCGCAGACCTCGAACTTGCCGCCCCCGAACCGGTTTCCCATGAAACGCTCGCCGCCCCGGGCGCGTGGATACGCAGCACGCACGCACACATGCTCACGCGCGCACACACGCGTGCATGCACACATGCACGCGTGCGAGCGGAAAGTGTAATCGGGCCTCCACACCCTTGGGGGGACAGTTTTGTTGGATCCGGTCAACCATCAACTTCAGCGGTCACATCTCCGTAGGTAAAGCAGCCAGAATTGATTCTCTTGGGTTCTTGGTTGTCTTGAGGATACGCCTTTTAACATTATTTTTTGTGACTTTTCTGAATATAGATCACTTTTATGGCCGCGGTGTTTACTTCGTTGGTCACCGTGCTCACCTTTCATGACACGACCCCGGGTTCAATTCCCGGATTATATATCCAGATTATATATCTTTGATCCCGATGCATAAGCTGATAAGTCATAAACACTTAATTTTACAGGAGAGAAAAAAAGAACATTAAAATGAATTAAATCAGGGATTCATGATATTCAAAGAAAGGTGATATTCAAACAAAAATATTTTTGTGTAGGTCTTGTTTGAATATCATTAATCCCTAATTTACAGCATTAGTTCAAAGTTGTTTTTTGCTCCCCTGTAAAATTAAGTTTTTTTGACTTATCAGCTTAGTCACCGTGGTCAAAGATATGATGTGCGTTTTCCTTGCAATGTTCCAGTATACGTTGTGTGAGAAAACGCACTTCTCAGGTTGAGAAGACTATAATACGGCGTGGGGATGTCTTCGTGCTAACCACACGTACCCGCTTAACCCATGGCCGCGAGGCTGGGACGCAGGTGATAGGCCATGGACCGTACGTGGGCTGTCGCGCCAAGTACTGACAGACAGAAATTATACATACGTATTGGATACGTATACATGTAAACTAATACACACATCTAAACTGTGCATATGGAGAAGGATATAATATTAGTCTAACTTACAATGACTTACAACGGTAACTTAATCTAGTGCAGGCATGTCAAACCGCACCAAAACTACCTAATTCCCCGCCTGCGAAACCTGGCGCTCTTGCTAGGACGGACAAATTCCCCCGACTATTCTCACTTTTCTCCTCCGAATGTAGAAAGTGTATACACGCACAAGATATACCGAGTAAGCTAAGAACAAAACGCGCTCGAATATCACGACATCTGATTGCGGCATACGAAAACACGTTTACCGGATGTTTTAATTCAAATAACCCAGATGAAGTTTTTTCTTTATTTCTTATTTATTTAATGCTTATTTCATGTTTTCTTTCATGTACAAACAGTTTTTCCAAGGGGTAGGAATGTATTTGAATGGCGAATTCCTTTCTTGATTTCTTTTTTGTTTTTTTTTTAATCATTAAATTATTTGTTATATATAGCAAAAATGTGAAATAAATTGACAAGTCTCTCGAGTTAATAATTCTCGCTTATTCTCCGTAGCCATTTTAACAGATTTGAATAGGAAGTTAATGCACTGTTAAATAAACACTATTACGAAATCAAGATCTTTTAGATCCAAAATATTAATTTTACTCTTAGATGACAATTTTAAATCTGACAAGTGTATTATCTCATTTTATCGTAATGGATCATTTATTTCCTTTTGTAGATGAAGCGGAAATTAATAACGTTCTAATGGCAATAACTGTCAGATGACTTCTGCAATAGGTTATTATGTGCCAGGTATTCAGTAACGTACAATCCGCCACGATATTTCCCTTACGTTTAAATCTCGCGCCAGTTGCTGTGGACGCAGTGCCCACGAAGTCAAGTAATCTAGTCACATTGCCGGCAACAGCCTGATCTAGTGGCTGTGAGTGAGAAAACCTCAAAGCGCCACATAATTTGTATTTATGTTGGAAAATATTTTGAGAAATGAATATATAGGGTATTATTTTTTAAAATTTTTGTTTAGTGGATTCGTTTTTTTTTAAATTTTTTTTTGATTTACATAGATGGTGAATATATATCTCAGTTTAAAATAATTCTACGTATGTTTGATGGCTTAATAGCTAACTTAAATTAAAGCTTAAGACTAATTCACAGGTTGAGGATATCCTTGGGGCTCCTCTAGTCGGGATCTAATTCAGAGAATTTTTTAAGGAAAATATGGAATGGAAACGTACGTTGTATGCCGACCTGGATGGCCGAGGTGGCTAAGAGCGAGTACCGACTCAGCGCTTCCGTCCGAAGGGTCGCGGGTTCGAGTCCCGCCTTGGGCATGGCTGTTTGTCCCTTGACTTTGTGTGTGTGTTGTCGCGGAGGGCCTCGCGTTCTGCTGACCCCAGATCAGAGGAGCCCGCAAGAGTGTTTGTCTAGTGTATGGTCGAATATGCGTCCCTTCGGGACGTAAAGGGCAACCGGCCGTCGGCTGGATGAAAGCCCTAGGGAAAAACTTATTGTATTCGGGATCTATGTGATTGATTGATTGATTTTTTTCGTGTTTCCTGGCGCGTCAACTGCTTCGGTCATTAGTCCCGTTAGTGTAGTGCATGTTTTTTCTCGGGAGATGGCGGTGAACTTCCCCCGCTGGATAGCGAGATCCGGCGCCGACCTACCGTCGGCTAGTGGGGTTTCCCCCTAACCAGGACTCTCCCACCAGCGGGGAACCGCCCCAGCCGGGACAAGCTCTAAACTCCCTACGGATCTCCCGGAATATGTGGTAGTGTAGTGCATGTTAGTGTATGTGTGTGTAAAGGGAGAGGAAGGAAAGATCGCGCGCGGCCTTGGCCCGTTTGTTAGGGTATTCGCGTGGTGTTGATTAGAGAAACAACGGAAAACTACCGATCAGAGCAGCCGGCCGCTAGAATTCACGTCCAGACAGCGACTGAATTCGACCTAGTTGAAAGGCTAGTGTCGAAAATCCTGCCGCCGTGGGGAGTGGGAACCTAGGACCTCCCGGTTAGAGGCGCTCCAGTGACATCAGTTGATGTACTGAGCTACCGCTACCGGTGGATCTATGTGATAGGTTACGTACTTGTAGTTGCTCGTATCATCAAGGTTGTGTGCATAAAGACTTCCGACAACGGCCTGCTTCACGACATCGTTGCACCTTCGCTCAGACGAAAATGTCCCTCCAGCTCAAAGGCAAGAAAAGGAAGGGCCAATGGGGAAGAAGCAGAGTCAGATGGTTGCTAAACTGAGAACACGACAAGCTGTAAAACTGAACGGCCAAAACAAGAACACTGTGAACGCCTTCAGGATACAATAAAACATGAAATACACAAAGAGAGACTGGTCAAATTGTCACGTGACCCGAGTGCATTTGTGCTCTTCAATCTCGAGTTGCCTCCCAAAGCATATGGCGATCAACTTTCCATCCTGACAGCATTGTGTATCCTGAAGGGGGAGAGGAACAAAGATTGAAGATATTTATATTTTCAAAATGTTAGAACGAATGAAAGACTTTGTTTGGCACAAATGTTCTTAAATTGCTTCACGTCAATGAGCAGAAAAACGCTCATTGTACATTATATCGAATATTTGCAAGTTTTTCCTACAATTTAAAAGAATGTGAGTCTATTTTAGCACTCTTATTAAACAAGTGTTGTTCACATTAATATCGTTGGTTACATTATTTAATATCTATCCAATAAAATCAATTAATTATGGGTATATATGAAGAATGAATAATCATGCTTGTTGTGTATGAAAGAAATTTGGGAGAGGAAGAAACAAGAGAAATCACAAGACAACCAAGAATTACTTTTTAAATAAAAAAGGAAGTTATACACATTTTTCTTCTGGGAATGAAAAATTTAGGCCCCATTTTTACGAGGTACTCATGGGAATGTATGTGGTGGATCTCAGATACTTTATTGCAAAAAATAACTTCTTCGATATTCTTATCTCTCTTATTACTTTTATTAATGAAGCTTTCCAAAATTCTCAAGATCTTCTAAATAAAAATATAAGGCTCGGATCTAATGAACAAACTTACACGAACTTAAAATCATTCTCCACTTTTTATAAGTTTTCACATGAAATATTTTTTAAAATGTTGCATATACTGGAACTATGAGAAAATAATTTCTAAATACAATTTGTTATATGAATTTCTGCTAAAAAGCAGCGATCTCAAGTTTACATGGAAGTAATTGTTTAAAATGCAATATTTAAAAAATGGATTTTGAAAACCTCGTATGATAATATTAAAGTAAAATATTTATCTAGTAAATCCTTGTTTTACTAACAGAAAACTGGTTCAATTACGTGCTGATACTTTTACACGTGCATTTATATAACTAATGAACTGATTTAATCTAGTAGATTTATTTTATTCTGCATTTTAGATAGATTGGCTTTTGGTAGTGGTGGGACCACTTCCCTTGAGTGCTGAAATTAAATCGTAATCTATTCTTGCTTTAAAGTAAGTGCATTTATTAAAAGAACTTTGTTGCGAACAAGTTTGTCCGCCGCGCTTTAGCGCTATCTGTTGTACGCAGCTGGAACTTCAACGGCGGTAGTTTCTGGACCCTGGCTGCTCTGTAACATTCCATATTCAATTTCTTGTGATATTTCATTTCATCCTTTTCAAAACGTTATTTTTAAAACATAAATAATCATAAATTATCGGTTTCTCCCGTTTTATTTACCCTTATTGTACTACACACATTCTAGAAGGAGTCGGCAAGAATGTCTCCTCTCCTTAAAATATTTATTCATGAATTAATATCAATTATGATCTTCATACTAACACATGCTTCATACTCTCTTAGAGGAAATGCAAGTTAGCATTTGGCTTTACATCCTAAGATGAAAAATAAAAAAAAAATTGAAAGGAAAGTATAAAGGAGAAGACGTTTTGATACCCCACATCCCAATGATTCTGACTGACGTACTATTCGAGTTTAAACGACTGCAGTTTCCAGTACGGCTTGCTTTCGCTATGACAAAAATAAACAAATCCCAGGGGCAGTCATTAAGTGTTTGTGGTATTAATCTAGAAAACCCATGTTTCTCGCATGGTCAATTGTATGTTGCCTGTTCCCGTGTTGGAAAACCATCTGTTCTATTTGTTTACGCGCCAGGTAATCAAACAAAAATATCGTGTACCATAAAGTACTACAATAAAAAAACTTAATTTAGAATAAGTAAAAATAAAATGAAATATTCCTAGGGTAGGTATCATAATAAGAAATGTGAAATCGTAATTTTTATTGTGATTTTTTATTGACTATTAAAAGAATTTTAGGTGTTCTATAATTTTTATTTTTTGACATAATGTAATTGTTAACTTATTAACTTTCTTTTTTTGTCTTACAAGCTGACCTGGCGTCTCGAATAGCAGAATAAGTATTAAACAAACTAAGAAAATAAAGAATTGATTGTTAGGCGGAACAAAGGTCGCCGGGTCAGCTAGTGAATAAATACAATTAATTGATTGTATGTTGAACAATTTACAGGATTATCAAATGTTTGTAGAGTCCCTTTTTCAAGAGCCATATATCACTTTCGCTAATTCTCAACTTAACTAGAGGTACTACAGAATGGCACAGACTTTCTCGTAGTAACGTTTTCCAATTTCTTTGGTGTGGACTGGTCCTGTACAGTCTTGTCTCTCCTTCTTGCCTGCTTCCATCTATTGCGGACCAAAGAATTTTTTTTTTTTCGCTACTTTTCGGTTTCCAAATAGAACCTAAATTATAATTTAAGAATATTTTCGGAAATTCAGAGTTAACGGTGAAAATTGGATCTATGCCATGTTTACAGTGCATTTTACTCTATTCTTACAAGAAATTTAAAGATAAAAGTTGGATCAATTTTTGAGAAAATTATGAAAATGTACCTAGGGCTTCATGAAAAGTACCACCAAATTTTAAAAAATGTTTTTCAAAGCTTCAACTAGACCCAGATGGTCAGAGGTTTCTTCAATTTGGAAAAGATCGTACATGTGGTTTAGGTGCTAGTAGTGTTCACAGACAGACGGACAGGCGGACAGACAGACGTTTTGAAAAAAAACAGACTAATTCGGTGTCGGGGAACCCCAAAAGGTATATTTCCGTTGAAATATCTAAATTCAGTTTCCGCAGCATTATGTAACTTTCTCTATATTACGTATATTACTCCGTATACACGTACGTATACGAGGAAGTAAAAAGTAGAAAAATCAAGATAAGATCGTCTTTGCGGAAATACGTTTTATTACATATGAGTGCAGGTCTCTTTTGAAATTTTCAAGGGGGCGGCCCCTCTGTCCACTTGTACGCGCGCCTATGTAAGATACCTGTCTGAATTATAAAGAAACAAAACGTGACGGAAACATGAGAGACTAGTGCATCTCATTTTTTTGTAAACCGTAAATGTATTGAATTGTAAAATTTTAGGATACCATCCACCTACCCGTCTTAAGAGAGTTGAAGAATACGCTTGTCGTTTAGAACTCGTTTTCCCAAACCGGTCGACATAAGGAACGAACGTTTTCATCGTGAGCAAGTTACAAACTTTATTTTCTGCTTGTTTCTTCTTTGTTTTCTGAAACATTCTGCGTTTTTCAAGAATTTATTCTCTTACTCTCCTATCAGAACCGGATTAACTAGTTCCGGCTCAAGGACTTCTTTTTAGCTGCTTGCAAATCCTCTATTAGCACGTTTTATATGGGTGAATTCGAAGTGGATTTGGCCGACGAAAAATTCGGGAACGCACGGTCAATATCCTGCCTAACGTTAGTGGACACACTGAATTCGACGGAATTAGATATTCTACTTCAAATTACGATTGAATACGAGAGACACAAACACGGACGGTTAAACTTGTCACAGTCCTTAACTTACATACACACTTACATGCGATATGTAATGGAATCAAAAAAATTAGAACTTCTCTCTGTTAGCTATATCTAAATAGTATATGTTAGCTATGACATAAGAAATTTGTTTCTAAACGATATATGACAATCCTATTGCATTTTTAAGGTTAGGTTCATGTTTAGCTGAAATTATCTCCAATATATTTCATCGATTTCTTCTGAAATTTCCTGCTATAATGTTTGTCTTTTGAATAGGCGGATTTTCACAAGGCTCCACGTTCACAAACAAGAGAATCAAGTTTCTCAATATCCACGTTGAATGGTTTAGTTCGGCCGAACAATCAAAGTTCATTTGATACCGTTCTGCCGACCTGGGAGGTCGGCAGTGTTTGATCGAACGAATCGGTCACTGCGTTCTGCGTATGTTCTCGTGAGTGGTTGAAGCATTCGGTCGTAAAAGTTGGTGTTTCCCAATTGCGGATCCTTTCTCGCCGTTCCCAGAAGGAATTTTTTTAATCTTTTCACAGTTCTTTGCCCTCTTAAGAGTACAAAAGAGGTTGTTATTTTCTTAGAGCTTGTATCCTAAATTTATTTACGTAATACCATCTAATAATGCCATGTACTACTTGATGGGAAAACTACTCTCGTAACTTAAGAGAGAAAAATTGTTTGGTCAAATATAAAAGTCAAATAGGCCTCTACTCCAATAACTCTGTACATGGTGGGATGGGTATTATTAATTCACAGGGTAGAGTATTAAATCATAATGTACATAAAATTAAAGAAGTGGTGTTGTAAAATGTTGATTTGTTAATGAAACAATAAATATTTGAAAAATCTTACCCCAGCAGACATTGTCTTTTCGTTCCAATGACTTTTTTTATAGATAATAGTCTATGGATTGTATTAGTTTATATTGTGAAGTACGTATTACCTCCTTTCGGTCAAGAGACTTCAAACAGTTGCGTCAAATAGATCAGTTCTTAGTTAAAGTAGTGCAAATTAGTTGAGGGAAGTGCATAATGTTCGATATTATAAAATAAAAATAAAGTGAATTACAATGAAGTGCCACCCTGTACTATGAAGAACTGTAAATGATATGTTTCAGATCAAGTACTGACACTTTTTTAAAAATTAATTCATTACTGAAATATTAGACTTGTGTTGTAAATAATTCTTCAGGCAGTACTTGGAACAGCGTGCGGCATAAAATATCTATTAACACCTCAGAAAGTTGCAGTGACTCTGACTGGGAGGTCCTAGGTTTGAATCCCCACGGGGGTAGGATTTTCGACAGTAGCCTATCAGCTAGGTCTAACTCAGTCGCTGTCTGGTGGAGAATTCTATCGACCGGCTGGACTGATAGGTAGTTTTCCGTGATTTTTACCTCCTGGCAAATGCAGTAACCACAGACGGCGCGTGATCTTTCCTACCTCTTTCTTGTCCTATCCTCACGCCTTATACACAGACTTACTCTAACATGCACTACACTACCACGCATGCGGGGAGGCCGGTCGGGAGTTTAGAGCTTGCCCCGCTGGTGAGAGAGCAAGGGAAAACCCAGTTGGCAGAGGTAGGTCGGCGCCAGATCTCGCAATCCAGCGGGGGAAGATCACCACCACCTCACGAGAAAAAATATGCACTACATTTACGGAAACGACCTCACCTATTGGCGCGCCCAAAATCACTAACAATCAATCACCTCACGAAGTTTTTCTGAATATTCGAATATAAAGTACTCACGAAAAATATGCATAACTCTTTAGTACAAATGCAAATAAAAAAGTCACCTAGAAAAAACAAAGCACCAAGATCTTGATTACAGCGCAGTCCACCTTTTTGTTGTGGGTGACCTTTGCTTTATTACCTACTAGCATACGTTTTATTGACTAGAGTTACTAGTACTTGATTAGCAGTACTAGTGTGTTATGTACTACCATACGCTGCTCATGAATCTTTCTATAATATAATACACGTATTATAAATACGGTGGATTGATTTTTATTTCCAGAAGCGTTTATAAGCGAAGGGAAGCGCGAGTTTCAGGTATCAAGCTTTACTCGAGCCACTTATGATTGTGAATTGTGCCTTTCTACTAGATTTATCTTGCAGATACATGATTTAAGTTTTCAAATTTGCGCTACAATAACTCCAAAACTTCATAATTTCAAAATGTGTTAAATTTTATTAAAATATGAAATAGATGATTTTTGATAAAATTAAACTTACAGAATCATTAGAGAATTTTTTTCACTGGAATATTATGACAATCGACAATATTCTACATTCCTATAGCTGACGTCCTGCATTCCTTCATGGTGTTTTCCTGGGACAATACATAATAAGACTTGTTGAAATTCTGCCAGCTGTTACCCCAGGTTTCCTGCCTAATAATGATTGTTATTATTCCGATACGAAAATTATGTTAATAACGAGTAGCTCTTCTGTCCGTGAACTATCCATCTCATCTGAAACGTTTCCCTCACATGATGAAATACCTGACGAGAGCACGCGCCTCGTGCTCTTAGCAGGATATCCGCGTCGGCGGAACCCGCAGGTTCGCAATCATCCGCGGCCTTGACACACCCGGTGCGTCATGGCGACGGGGCGGTGCGACGCACGGCGTAGCCCTGCGGGAGGCGAAGTGGATTTATTTATTTATTTATTTTACGTCAAAAAAGTAAAAACTGCGTATGACGTGCTATGGGGAAAAGTGAATTCTGTGCACATTTTCAAAATTCTGTGATCCCTACACTAAGTCGTACACTACTTGAATTTTGAGTGAAAAAAACGTAATAAAATCATGTAATAAAGTCTATTTTCAACGATAAATAAGCAATAAATTTTGGGCTCTTATCCATGATGTCCTCCGAAAAGGAATATGCGATACAATACTTGTTACATATTGTTTAGAATTATGCAGTCCAATGTTAAATGATACATTAAATATCACTGTTAAAATTAATGTTACTTTCCTTGTGATGCTCAGTATAGCCTCTAATTGTATAGAAACAATTAGATTGGATTTGCTACGACCCAGGAGCGCACGGAGAACTTGGGCTCTAGGGCACAGTTCGCGGTCAGGAGTAGCGGGCGTATTTTGATGACCTAAAACATCGCCAAAAATTATAAATAAAATGCGCTTAAAATGCTTTAAAAAATGCCCTAAAACCGAAGAAAAATAACGTAAAAAAATGTTATCAAAACCAGTTCCGATGAACAACTTAAGCTGTTGGATACGTTGCTATGTAATCGAGGCTTCTTTCATTCGTTCGAGTGAACTCAGCTTGCGAATTCTTGGTTTGGACTGTTCTTTACCAGGAAATCTCTGTCTTTAGTTATCCCGAAATCGGCCGAACCGGCAATGACGCTAATATATGGCACAAAAATTACATTCTCACAACGGCTGTCAATACAATTTATGAGCGAATAAATAGAATAGGCTACTGAGATATTCTCTGAAGAACATTTGTTGCGTCTCTTAAATATTATTTGATGAAAGTAGCATTAAAAATGACATTAAAATCAATTAAAGCAGTAAAAAATGCATTAAAAATTACAGGAAGAGATAAAAAGATGACTTACTAGCCGAAATCGACCAAAATTCAAAATATTGACCTATGAAAATGGGTCATTTCCTTTTGTCTCATAACATAAAATGAATTTCTATATTAAAGGAAATTGTTCTAAAGTAAAAAAAAATCCTCCTCCTAGTCATGAGTATGTGGCGGAAATAATGCATGAGTTCTGAAATTTGATTTTTTGGAAATTCGCAGCTATGTACGCTTCTGGAAACAATCAATCCACCGTATTGCTCTGTAATATTTGTATAAACTTCAATACTCGCTTGTCTTCAAAACCGTTCTGGAAGAGGTCTTGAAAAATAAATTAGAAACCCACAAGCTTTTCTCTGCGGAAACTAAAAACATTCCATCTATCGATGTCACACTTGCAATATCACTGTCACACTTGCAATATGTAACAATCATTTTATCTCTGGAAGAGTGAGTATTTTTCTGAATGTTTTGAAACTTTTAGATCAAGTAAACTTGCATAAGGAGGTACCCACTGAAGTGGTACCTTGCTACGATCTAGGAGTACACAAAGTACTGCCCCAGGTGAATGCCGGGGCAGTACCCTAACAAACGGGCCATGGGCCGCGCGCGACCTTTCTTTCCTCTTCCTTGAGATACCTGGTTGGAGAAAACCTCGTTAGCCGACGTCGGATCTGACCATCCAGCGGGGAAGACCACTACCACCTCCCGGACAAAAACACACACTACACTTACGGGACTAATGACCATAGTAATTGACGCGCCCAGAATCACTAACTATCAATCAATCTAAAATTTCGTCATCAGTATCTTGTGTAGAACATTTCCTTTCTAGAGGAAAAATATTGAAAGATAGATGAAAATGAAACTGTTGAAATGCAAAGAAAGTAAAATAAAATAAACGGTTGCGGAAACTCACCCTCAAATTGTCCGTGACAGTAAATTGAGTTTTCAAGAAAGAACCTAATCATGCGAGAAGTAGCTAAAAGTTAATTGGCAATACAAAATGGAAGGTAAAATTATCTAAAATACTACATATCTTTGAGTTACAAAGATGTAGTCATGACTGACATTTCTATTAACATGCAATTTGCATCACATTCCTATTTTAAAAGCAAAAATTAGCGTTTAGTTTCATCAACTTGCATCCTTTCAATCAAATATCACCTCAAACAGTACCACTGAAACTGGCATTTTTCTATATTGTATAGTATGTGATTATTATCTCCCTATTTACATGACTTTGTGCCCTTGAGCTTACATTTATCTGCAATAAGAGCACTCCCACATTGCGTGAAGTAACACACACAAGAAATAGTTGCTTTAGCGCGAGGCTCATTAGTGTCAGAGCAAATGTCGACATTTCTTGTAGTCTGTTTTACTCACACCATTTAGTGCTGATGCTTAGATACGTTTGTTATACACTCTTATCTGCTGTAGTGTCAACGTGAGTTTTATTGCTTACTCAATAGTAACATGGATGAATGGATCGGTACTTCCTGGCGAGACTCTCACTTCAAATACGTGATCATACAGATTGTAATGATCAGGAAGTCATATCTATTCAGAATAGTTTTCAGACAATTTAGTCCTGAAAAGTGACACTTTACCAAATAATGATTATGAACTCTTGAATACGAAAGATTTTATTGATTATTTACTGATACCAAAACGAATGTGCATGACAAAAAGTGAACGTAAACATATTGAAATATGAAATGTAAACAAAAAGAATCAAAAACATTTTCAATGCGTACTATTTGCCATAGAGCTCTCGTACTAGTCAACATTGTACTAACATAAAAAATATGTTTAAAGAAAAGATTTGACATTATTTTTATAATAGGAAAAAAATCCACCAACTCGCAGTTTCCGGGGGTGATTTTTTTACTTTCTGTGATAATTTCAGAAAATTTTGCAAATTGTGCAGAACATGGAACGAAATAAGGACAGCAAAAAATACATAGAAAATTCAATAACAATGGTCATGAAATATAAATGTAAAAACACAAATATATCATTCTTTGCTCAGCGATCTCTAACATTTTTACTGTATTCGAATAGATAACCGGTTTCGGTTTCCTTTCAAGTTATGGTAAATCATTGAATGTGCCTTGATCACATTTAATTATTGTTATCTTAGATCTCTGTATGTCTCTATGCGCCCTTTTCTGCGTAAATATAAATAATACAATATTATGCGTACATATAAATAATATAATTATTTATTGGCAAGTATAAATAATTATTTTTAAAACAACTATAAATAGTTATTTTTATTACAACTATATTTTTAACTTACAACTCCTGCGTTTAATTTTTTAAATTAAATAAATTAAAAAATACATCATTAAATTATACATAACAATTGACAATTATTCTTTAAAATAAAATAGTTGCGTGTATTTTATGAAAACTGTATCCGTTAAAAGTCGTCGCAAGAGCTCTCTGTTAATACATCTAATTGTACTAGAAATGCTATATCAATCTATTTACTGAATTTTACAACCCCCACAAACACCACATCATACCCGAAAATTCCACACAGGAGCCTTTGTTCTGTCACCTAAATGATGAATGTCCCTTAATACACCAGTCATTTTGCTAAACCGCTCACGTTCGTAAATTACAGGAAATCGCGTGCGTGTTTCTCAAGTATCTCGTACCAGTCGATTTCCGTACTTTTCTTAACGAGGCACATCGGACGAATAGTAGCGTTCTCTTAAGTGCCCAGCAATTTGTGCAGTCGTTTTCATTGAAATGGAATCCTGAAACAAGAAGTGAATTGAGACGTGCAAGTCCTTCGTAATTTTCAACCTTCTTAAAGGAACAGCAACAAAGGCTTTGCGGTGAGGCACAAAGAGATCCAGTGTACATTCTTTCTTTCTTCGCTAAAACATACAAAAAACACCAGATCCAGTAGCCGTTCCCGTTGTACACGTGGTGGAAGAGTATGGTCTGAAGAATACGTAAACAATTAAGTCTGTTTCTTTACTTAAGACATATTGTTCTCGATAAAAATTAGTAACAAAACGAGAAAATTAGTTTTCATTATCTGAGGATCTGAAGCTGTGTATTGCGTTTGATTTTTAATAAAAAAGTAGATGTAGAATCGGCGTTATAATCACGAGTTAGAGAGATCGAAGCTAACAGGGTTATTATAGTATAATTGTGAGGTTCCTCGGAACACACAACGGTTATCTAACTCCTGAACGTAATAAAGGATCACGTGTTTGTTTACAACTGCCAGGGAAATTCCTGCTTCCGTGTTACGTGGAAAATAATTGATGGCAAGGTTTCATGATGGAACGATTGTGGTCAAGCCAGGACATAATTTTAGTCTTATGACTTTGCCACCACATGACATGTTTGCCTTTGCTATTGAAGCCTGAAGATGAATCAAAGATAAGAGTGTAACAAAACAATACGCGATTGTAAATACAGGTTAATAAACTAGTAGTTTGCAATATTTGCAATTCATTAGCGTTGGAAATAACTCTAAGAAATGTCGCACGTTCCAAGCAGCGGGGGAAAATATTGCGCCCTATGCACAGGATGTACTATTCCCTTGGATGTAATGTCCTAAGTAGTTTACGCGTCCAGTCACAATAAATACTCATATGATACGGACTCTCGTACATAAGCGTTCACTATTCCCACCACACTAAAATCATGTTACTTAATTGAAGGGCGCTAAAAGTGAAAAGTGTTATATTTTAATTATATGAGTTCGTACTTTGTCTTTAGGGTGAAAAAAAAGTATGAAGTTTCTTATGATAATTCACAAATATAATTTTTCATCACAATTATACAAAATTCTTTTGCACATGTGTATAAAGGTATGTCTATCCAGTTTTGACACTTAATATCCAGTTTAAGGTCACATACATCGTAAATATTGTGTAGAGTAGCATTATAGGAAGTAACTCTTTATTTATCCATTGGTTGCCAACCCAGTATTTTATGCAATTATCAAAGGAACATTAAAATTTAAAGTTTTAAAATATTAGAGGCAAAATGAAAATTATTGTTAACTTGAGTGAAAATGACTGAAATAACGGAATAGTTCAAGGAGAGAGAGATTTAATACTTCTTTAGATGATGAAATGATTTCTTCAATACTAAGATACAAAACCACATCCTATTATACCCTGCCAATTATTTTTAATTGTATTGTAATATAGCATTGATATTTTGAAAATATTAAAGAATGACGGAATTAAGCGTGAATGAAAGCTTGAAATAGTAACACCTACAGTAATACTGTATAACTGTCAATAATCATCAAACCTATTTGTGAAGTAAAACTCTTATTTCTTTCATTAAAATGTTAGTTTATCCGTATCTTAAAAAATTATTGCAAAATAAATTCCAGTGCATATTTTCATTTCAACAATTTGAAGACGCAAAAATAATTTTATTTTATTTTTATTTTTATGTAATAATTCTAGACATTCATGTGATTGCCTCCAAATTTTTGTCAACGCTATTTCTTCTGATCATATTTCAGCATTTTTTAGAACATCGACCTATATTTTATATCCCTCCAGATCTTATACCAATGAATAAAATGGATCGGACATTTCATATTTTAGTGTCTATTTTTATCCAAATGCTCGAATAGGAATGTATTTTAAATCAAAATTTTTGTATCAACTTCCCTCAAGAATACAGTACTCATACAATGACACAGACCACAGACGAAACCGCAGGATACATTAGATGACGTTACACTTGCGGTCGGAGGTATCCCTTGAGAAAGGTTTATGCGCGGTTCCATGGTTTATACTCTGGGAGATGTTTTATATGCAAACAGACTGTAAAGTGTTGTTTACGGGTGCTTGAGCGCATCCAATATCAGAAAGAGGAGGCGTGGAAAGTGAAGGTGGCCAACTTCGGGCTCTGGTTATAGCACTTTAGTTCTTATCGCTGCCGCCTTCGGCTGTGAAGCGTTGTGAACGGGTTTCAAATTTAGGAGAGTCGTTTGATCGTATCTTCGCGAATGAAGCGGATTATAATTTGTCGGGCTTCTTCGTGATATGTATCGCGCATGTTTTAGAACTCAGTCATGCGAGTTTAAGGGTAATAGACTTCATTTGTAGTAAATGTTATAGTAATCCAACGCAGATACATTTTATTGTTTATATTATATATTGATATATTGTCTCGTATTCGATTACTGTATCTATTCTATATCAAAGAAATATTTTAAAATGTTTTTTATTTGCTTGTACTGAGTTTCTTAACAATTACATGTTATTTACGGCGAGGGGTTTTGAGAATGAGTATTTTTATTTGACACGCAGGCAAATTAGACAGGCCTCGGGAACAAAGGGGGGGGGGAATCACACATAATTGAAATATTTAAAACAATAGGGTATATTAAACGTTAATTTTCCTTGTAAGATCCTCATAGAAGTTGATTGACAAACATAATATACAAATATAAGAAAAATTACAGTTAAAACGTACTACGTATATGAGAACACTTATGTCTAATTGGAAAGTGGAAGAGTAGTCCTTTTTTATGGAATTGCCCTTATGCGCTAGCTCTATTTCGCGTTGTTCCAAAAATTCGTTTTGCAGAGTTTTTTTCTCGTCAAAATACTTACTCGTACAAAATACACCGTATTCGTACATTTTCAAGGAAAGAATCAGTTTACTCCATGGTTGTTCAATCGTATACGTGCCTTTTTTAAATTCAAGTTTAGATACGCTTTCAATCTCAAGCACCTATACTTTTGTAATTATAATTGGCGATAAGGGAATACGAGTGGTATTTGATTTACTTTGGAAAAAGGAGGAAAGGGATAAAACAACTAAGCAACTAAATGTAGTAAAGTCTTACAGCATTGGAAAAGACGCGTTAATTGGAGTACCGTTCTACAATACTGAGAGGATAATATCATTTGAAAGCGTGATCCTTGACCTGGATCCTACCGATTGTGCTGTAGCTGCCAGGTAGTCACGCTGGGTAAAGATACCTTTGGTCCCCTTTTAGATGTGGTGACGGAATTGAGGGCACTGTGATATCAGAAAAATGAAGATGAAGTTACTAAGCTTTAGGCTTCTGCTTTAAAATATAAGTACTTCCTCAAACAAGCAAAGATGTAATGCAGTACAGGTTTATTTGAACAATCTGATTGTTGCATTTATCACCAAATATTATATGATATATTTCAAAGAGAAGAGATGCTATTTAGTTGGAGATCGGTTGTGAATGGCTCATATGTACTTTTAAATTAATTTGTATGGACCCAAAAAATAAAATGCACTTCTAATAAATTCTGTTCAAACTTTTAAAAATTAAAGTGAAGTGATTTCTGGCACAAAACGAAGTTTTTGAATGCAACTGAATATCAAAAATTCTAAGAGACTAAATTCTAAGACTCGTTTCTATAACATATTCCCTAAGTTACACTTAGGAAAACCATGGATATCAAATACGTTTCTTATTATTTACATTTCTCAACACTTTGGTGAAATAATATAGGAATGCATTTTGCGGAAGAAGAATAAGGAATTATAAACACCAGGAAATAAGAAAATAACACAAGCATGTTTAAATTAAAGAAATTGTATTTTCTAATTTCTTAAGAGTAACAGATGGCAAGAGTGTGTGTGCTAGCGTAGCTTTGAATGCCCATACGGAGTGGAGAATCTTTTAGCAGGGGTTGTCCATTAGAACTGAGCCTGGAAAAAATAAAATTGCACGTAAGAAAAATATGTTCAGAAGCTAAAATAGCGACTTATCTCAAATGCTGGAAATGTTGGAAAACTAAAACTTACCGGGTCGTCGAGTTGTTTACTTGTAGTATCCATAGCCACCGTAGTAGGCGGGAGCGTAGGCGCCATAGTTAACGCTGCCGTAGGTGTAGGGGTAAGCCACAGCGGCGGAGCGGTAGTAGTTGCCGTAGTAAGGGGCAACGTACTGGGCCGAGACGGCAGCCAGGATGGCGAGGACGACAAGCACCTGAAAATAGAATAAGAATTATTTTACCAGAAGGTACGGAACGTATGACAAATGTGTCTGTTGAAATTCGTATTCGTTTTTGTATGAATAATGTGGGTATTAGGAATTTTTGATATTTTTAGAAAAAAATCGTATCATTACCAACTCAGCACTACAGCGATTGAATATTTTTGGGTGTTCTAGTTTAAACAAGGGATTATCTAACTAGCAGTCCGGTAACATTCGTTACATTACATTTCCGTAAGTTTCTGAAATGGAATGTGTAATGTAGTCAGAAATGGAAAGTGACAAATTTAAAAACTCGGTTTAGTTCTACGGAGTAGAAACTCAAATAAAATGCAGACTATTTCAAAATAATTTTCAACCATAAACAAGGTTCGTTTCCATAGAAAAAATTCCCTAGATGTAATATGAAAATCAGTTTAAGAAGATTTTAAAAAGTAAATGAGTTTGTAGATTGAATAAGCCATGAAGAATCCTTTAAGCAAAGCCAAAAGCATGGATATTTTTAAAAAAAGGGCGCGAAATTTAAAACTGAAACTTCGTTCTGAAAAAGCACTGTCTCAGGGTTAGAACCCAAAGGCAAGCTGTAGGCAGATACTCACGAGCTTCAGCATGTTGAGAAGTGACTGTGATCTGCTGCAGAGAACACTGATACCCCGCCCGGCGCGCGCCCCGCTTTTATACGCGCGAGGGCCGCGACCGAGACCTTGGGGAGCGCCCAACCTGAGTGCAAGCGACCACCGGCCGCCGCCGCCGCCGCCAACATGCCTACGCCCCTCCGCCACCGCCACCAGCGGCCGGTTCGCCGCTGTCCTGCCCTCCTCACGCTTACCACCATTGCCAGCGCTTTCTTAACTGTCACATCTACGCTAGAAATCCGAGCAACCATCCCAATAATCACTAGCCCCAGAAATAGCTTTCTTGGAAGCAACATATTTAATACATAAAAACTAAAACCAAAGCCACAATATCCAAACTCTTTCCTCTCATGAACAGAAATTCCTCTCTACGAACGGATTCAGCACTATTAATATACAAGTCCATAATAAGGCCCACCATGACTTATGCCTGTTTGTCGAAATATAGCACCAACTAGTTTGCAAAAACTTCAGACAATACAAAATAAATTTTTAAAGCAGAGTCTTAAAGTCCTGTGGTTTGTATCCAACTCCTAAATTCTCCTGGGACCCCAAATCTCTTCAATATTCGAATATACATGCAATACATCTGAAAACGTTACTCCTTTCTTCCGTCATGCCCTGGCACCACTATCTACCACCTGGGGAAAAAAGGCAAATCCCACACTTCGCATCCGATGTCGCTTCCCGAAAGACCTCTTTCGCCCTCCATTGTAATGCAGAGTTCCACTCTCATCTACCGTCACCCATTCTGATCCAACACATTCTGACGCACGTCTTCAAATTCCAAAAATTATGAAAATTGAACTTACAACTGAGGGGTACGCCGTACGTGTCACATTTGCTTGAGTATATCCCAACATCTTTCATGTATGTAAACTTAAAATCCCCGAAACGCTTTAGCCGAACGGGTAGCTGAAAAAAAAAGAAAAAAAAAGTACTAACAGAGTCTATAATACCACAGCAATAATTACCATCTCAGCAATCACAACTATGACTGCCACGAGAACTATCCGGTCAACATTCACGATAGCCACCTCCAAACTGTGATCACCACCTCCACAAATAGCATATCTCCCACAACCAAAACAACCATCATAAGTACAAATAGCCACCACAACAACAACCATCACCACAAAAATCACTTTTGCATGAACTATCACGTCAACAAACACCATATCCGTTACAACCACCAGCACAACCATCACATCATTCATCACGACAACCATCACGTCCACAATTCCCTGAAAAATCCTGTAAACCATCACGATACCCACCTAAACCGTCACCATGAACACCAATTTCTCAGCATTCTCACAGTCACCATCACCATCCCCACAGCTTATACATTACTTACATGTATTTGAACTGCAATTGGGTATGACACGGTGGCAGTGAAATAACAATAATTACAATAATAATAATAATAATAATAATAATAATTATTATTATTATTATTATTATTATTATTATTATTATTATTATTATTATTATTATTATTATAAAGGAATACAGTGCAAGACGACGGACGTACGGACTCGAACCCACTCTTTCTGGCTCGATCATTCCTATCATTTCATTTCCTTTCTCCTAAACTATCTTCCCTCTCCATCATCACAATTCTCCTTTATTCCGCCATCTCTTTCTCCATCCCCATCGACTTACCATTATCACATGTCATCACCTCCAGCCATATCCACCCTCCACGAACGTCCTCGACCACTACTGCACCTCTTTCCACACAGCTTTTCCACGGCGGCATCTCCGTTCCCATCACAGCAACTCGGCGGCGTCCGGCGATGACCACGCCTCGCCCGCCCGCCCGCCCGCCCGCCCGCCCGCCCGCCCGCCCGCCCGCCCGCCCGCCCGCCCGCCCGCCCGCGCGCCCGCCCGTCCACCCGACCGTCCACCCGCCCATCTGCCCGCCTGCGCGTCCACCCACCCGCCCGCGCGTCCACGAGCAAAACGACGGCGCGCCGGCCGGCCGAGCGTTTTTGCGGGCGGGATCGCCCTGGCTGGCCTTGGCCGCGGCGGCGGCGCGGCGGAGGCGGTGCGGGGCAGCCACCCGCCGCCGGCGGCGACGCGCCCCGAGCGCCAAACGGCGGCGGCGACGCGCAGGTGACCGACGGCGGCCGCCGCCACAGACAAGTTCTCCGCGGCGCCGCCGCGCCCAGCTACGTCGGCGTAGACAGAGCGGGCAGTGTGGCCTTGTATAGCCATTGAATATATGAAGGGCTAGGGAGTACAAAATGGTAACCCTCGAAGTTACAGTTTTTTAGATATTAAAAATTTCGTTCGCTTTCATCTGCTACAATGCGCTCCATGCAAGGATTCTCAAATAGTTCTAATTATGGCTCGTATCTGTCCCTGGCAGTTCTCATCATTTTATACCCCATTTACCGCCCTCCCAGCAAAAATGTTGACTTCCTTATATCTCGAAAAGGTTTACACGAGGATTGTCATGTTTTACACCCTTCAAATAGCTCAACAGTGGCGGTATAGGATAGGACAGATTTTCTGTACTAGTTAGCTGTTTAATCTATTTTCACTGGGCTAGGATTTAGGTATAGCCCCCACTCTCTTCCCAGCTGCTACCTATAGGTTCCTAAAAGATACTTTTTTAGTTTCTCCAAATATTGGTCCCCTAAAATTACACTATTAAAATATTATAGAACAATAAAACACATCTATTAATGCACATTTTCATTGACCAACTTGGAGTCATTTGTAAGAAAATGCCGTTTAAGTAAATCTGCAGATGCACATTTTGAAGCTCATTTTTAACTCAAACTCCCGAGTTTTAGAGAAAGTTCATGAGAAATTATTTTAAACATTTGTACTTGCAAAGGCGATATTGTGTAACGAATGTCATAATGTAAATGTTAATGACGAGAGATAAAACGAGAGATATTTTAAAAAAAAATACATTTGTGAAATTTTTGAAACATCATACTGGTTCAAAGTGGTGTTTATGTCACGATATTCAGTGCATTTAGCACTATCCGTGGGTAAAAATTAAAGTAAAACTTGAACCTCCTTTCAAGAAAATCTTGTTTTTAAAATTACCTTAATTTCACGCAAAATTACAGGAAAACTTACTCACATTTTGAAACAATTGTATACGACCTTATTTAAAGAACTACCTTCAAAGAACAGATTTTATTTTAAAAAAAATATTTTTACTATAGTAATTGTAGGAAGACTCCGAAAAAAATTCGAACTTGTGCAATTTTCGAAAATTCAGAAGATTCTACGAAAATCAGTCTTTAGCCATTCTATACGTGTACTTTGCTCTATATGATAAAAATTAATGCAAAAATCTGGGGCCATTTTTTAGAATAATTTGAAAATATCCTTGATGTACAGTACCTCCCAAAACTATAACAATTATTTCAAAATCCAGAGGCTGTGACATCAAGTAAATGGAACGAGGAATAACAATTTTAGTGAAAATCCAGCCTAAAGTTTGGCTGTTGTTCTCAAGAAAAGTGACTTTGACCTTAGTAAGTATTAAAACATAAATTATTTAATTAGTACTTATAGTGGCTAATGGAACCATGTATAATACATTGGAGTGTTTTTTAGTAGCTTGAAGCAACATCAGGAAAAAATGAAATGTGCCGTGAAGTTTTGAAACCTCATCACGCTATTATGGTTTCGTTTAGAAAAACGTTTTATGTGACAAATTGATAGGGATATTCGTGTCCTTTAAAAATTGTACAGCACCATTTTTGTTTTACGATGAACCATTACAACGTTATTAGAAAACAAATAAAAAGCAACAGTTCCGCCATTTTTGGCCACTAAAACATATCCTGGAGTATTTACAAGTGGACAACTTCGGATTTTTGTAACAATATTAATATAATCAACATGAAAAAATATAATCTATCTTACCTATTGAAAGCTGAACCCTCTTTTAACTCGCCATCGACTGCACTAACAAAAGTCAAAACAAACAATAGTATGTCTGTGGCATTATTTGTGGACAAAAATGCTTTGTATACTTATTTATTGAAATATAAATTATATACCTACATATTTGATATATAAAAAATCACGTTAATATTAATCACGTTAATATAGAATTAACGTTTATCTGACATTTGTTCATTACTCATTTTTGTTGTGTGCGTTACAATCAATCCGTCGAAAGTAACCGTCGTTTCATCGTCTGATTAAGTGACTGTGAAGATATAGGTAGCTAGGCGACAATATCGAGTCGTTAAATTTCTTTCGTACTATACTTTGATATTACTCAATAGATCGTTGGTAATATAGATACCTTCTTATATAAGTGTAAATAAAAAGATGTCGTCTGGTATCAATTATATATGAAGGTAAGATAATTTCAATCGCGTAGAGATCATTATCATAGCTATCTTGCAGAATCTGGGCGGAAAACAAAGTTCTGCCCAATTCAGTTCAGTTCAATATTATTTTTGAGTAGAGATCATTATCAGAGCTATCTTGCAGAATCCTGGGCGAAAAACGAAGTTCTGCCCAATTCAGTTCAGTTCAATATTATTTTGAGTGGGAACTTCGTTTCCCTTACACGCTGCAAGATTGCCGTTCTGATGATGATCGCTATGCGATTTAAAAGATCTTAAATTATATATATATATATATATATATATATATATATATATATATATATATATATATATATATATATAATTTAAATTAATATATGGTATAAAATAATAGCTTATCTATAAAATGAGTGCGTGTATCGTAATATGTGCTGTTCTTCTCTTCTCCTTCATTTCATGGAAAAAGCAGAGCTGCCTGTTTCAGAAACCATCTTCTCGAACGACCGATATTCCTTCAGCCGGCTGATTTGTAGGCTGATATGTAGTCCCTTGCCAGTCGAGGAATTAGGCTTCTGCTCATTCGCTCCAAATGGCTGCACTAGTTGATGTCATTGATCTTCCTTTCAAGACTAAATATCTACTCCTAATTTTGTCACCTAGAGAACACCCTTTTACAGCTCTAAGAAATTTCATTTCTGCGGCTCCCTCTCAATTTATTTATCTTTATGACAGGGTCTACGTCTCGCCTCCATATAACTCTACTGATACTGCCATCATTTTATAGAACTTAAGCCTTGTTTCTTTTCTTGTTTTGTGTTTCAGGGTTCTATGAATTGTCTCACAAATATGTTTAATCCTGTTTAATTTGTTTTTAACGTCGTCGTCAAATAAAAAAGATACTTCACATCCCAAGTAATTAAAACTGGACACGGCTCTACTGTCTTCTCAATCAATACTATTTTTGATCTGACAGGATACTTTCCCTGAAAAGACATTACTTTAGTTTTATTAGTAGATATTTTAAGGTTATAATCTTGACATATACTTTGCAATCTATACATTCCTCTTCGCAGCATGTCGTCTGTTTGCTGAATCATTACCAATTGTGCTGTTCATTACCAGTTTAATAACGCAATTTCGATTTTTTTCTATTGTATGACAATTATTATAATTTTATGACATTGAAAGAAAAATCAAATCAAAGTGCTTTCAAAATCAAAGGGTATTTATGAAATTAGTTTGTACATTTAGGAATGGTGTAGATTTACAATATCTAATATTCAATAATATGAAGTAGTTTAAATTATTTACCAGGTAACTCCCTCAACGTTCATTTAATGAGCGGGTCCTATTTAGTATTTGCTTTACATGAAAATATAAATATTCTCTTTAGTACTTTCCCGCTATCAAATCTTTCTTCCTCTCTTGCACAAATTCTAGATAAGCTCATTCTTGGCTAGAATCTTCTACAACGTAAATAGTATTACTATATTAGTACGAATTGCTGGCTTATGTAACTAGTAGATGTTGATCGACTGGTGAACATCAAGATTAAATTTTTGCCGGCTGTTAAAATTCGTAAATTTATTGCGTTTGTAAAAACACAGTAAAATGAAATTGTATGTTTTATGCTGTTGTGCTAATAAATGAAAACTCCATTGTTGAATAGATGAAAAGAAAAGTCCAGCTTGAATTATTTTAGTTCCGCATTTAATTCTCAAATTCACTATTGTAAAAAATATAAGATATAGTTCAGGTTTGGCAGAACTGTGACAAATATGTCAAAAACTACAATAATTCAAAATTTTAGAAAGCACAGAAGTATACCGCACTTGTGCTCCTAAATGATGATTGCTTCTTCAGAGATATCAGTTTAGAAGTAGAAGGATAGGAAATTCTAGAGCCTGTAAGTGTGCTTACAGGGCTTCTGAAGGTTCCCATGCAGGGTAACCCCGAATCAGGCAGAGGAGGAGTGGCAAAATCTTACAAAGAGACTCTACTGATTTATGCAGATAGATCAGAGTTTCATAGCCTTGCTCCCAGGAACAATAAGATTGCTAGCACTCGTTTGGTGACAGCAAATGCATTGGTAATTAGATGCTGATATTTGTGGAGACGGCCATGACTATGGGACGTCACGCATGTGTGGGAGGATCATGTTCCGAACAGGATGTTTGTTGCGTCACAGGCCCACTTTTGTGGTCTGGCAAGTTCTGGCACGCACATAATAGCATAGGGCGTGGTCTCTTGGCAATAGAAAATGGCGCCTCACACTGTGAATTTTCCTTAGTCGAACTTAAGTCCTCAGTTTAGCAGGGCTAATTTCAAAATTAATGATGATGATGATGTTAATAATAATAATAATAATAATAATAATAATAATAACCACTAGAGTTTAGTATTGGGATATTTTTGAACAATTTCACAAAATATGGGGTAAGAACAAAGAGCCTAAGAGCAAAGGACAAACAAGAAATGTACATAATTGAACTAGTTATATTGGTGTTTAATAGCCCAACAACTATTTTGTATTCGTAACAGTGATGGTGTACATGAATCAGTGTAACAGTGCAGGTGCTATAACTCAATAATAATGCGCGTTCAAAAAGAGTTTCCCGGACTCGAGGCAAGCTACTTGAAGTGCCTTCGTGTGACTCCACAGCATTGCTTTGGAGGCTGATGACGATGACACGGAAAAGTTCGCATGACTGAAGAACAAGACGTGCGAAAAAATTTCAAATGCCGCAGCAGCAAATTCAACAGTTACAATGGCAGATACAACAGCAATAAGCAAAATCAAAATTAACTTCAAGAAATGCAACCGCCTTCATCCCTGGCGTACTCCAACACGGGAATCAGCCGCAAGGACAATCAAAAGCAACGCAGCAAAGTGGCAGCCGAACTGATAAAACAACACGCCACTGCACCCATTTTTTCTTACTCAGTACCTTAAAAACTCACTGTGACCAGTGGGCTTGTTAGTAACAATTATAAATGCCCATCTAATGTTACTCCTAATTATATTTTAGTCACTCCACTTAAAAATAAATTTGATCCGCTAAAGAACAACTAGACATAGACGTCAACAATGATGTTCCTCAAATGCCACGCGAAAATCAAATTCAATCAATATATTTGTTATCACTTCATGAAAATCAACCGCCGCATTCATGGAATGCAATCCCAACCTCCACTAGATTTTATGACATGATTATTTTATGTCATTTCACAAAGACTCTCAGTGAAAAGCTAGCATCAGTTTACTCCATAAAAACTCGTACGAACTATACGAAAATGCAAACGACATCCAATGACGACTTTCGTACCCATGCATTACACTTTGAGAAAAAAATGTTTGAGATATCATACTTACACGTTGCCTGGAAACAGATTTATGTCAGTAAATTATTATAAATAGTCCTTCATCTATTTCTGAAGCATCTACACTGGAAGAATTGAATTATTAGGGTTGATTTAGTTGTTGTTTGCAAAGGTGATGTCCTGTTTTGGGGTTGTTTTTAGTAAAGAAAGTTAATTGGATATTCAAATCACGATCACCAACTCTTTTCTTGTGGCAGTTCTATTAGAAGATTCAAAGGCACATAAATAATGTCACGTCTTATATTTTGGCGAATTTTACACTACAACATCAGAGTAGAAGTTAGGAAGCGCCGACCCGGGCCAGTACAATGGCTGAATTACCGGGATTCTGGGCATACTAAGAAACAATCGTCTTATTGCATAAGATGTAAAGAACATCACTGGTCGCAGTCTCCGTTACCTAAAGATATACTACCGAAAAGAGTTAGCTGTGCTTATAGAAATCTGGAAGCAAATCTCAGAGTAAACATGCAGACGTTCCTATTATAGATCTGAAATATCCCTACACAATATGCGACACCTCTCATCCTGACCTCTATCAAAACATACCTGCTCTTCCACAATAAATATCTTTAGCATTCCAAAAGAAATGATTTTACCTTCACGTTCTCCAACATCACATACTAACTCTACACTCCCACTACACTCTCCTTTGTCCTTGTTCTTAACCCATGAATGTAAATAATAAAATGTTTCTTGCTTTCAAAATAGAATAACATACGCAATCTCTGAATACCCCCTCCCAAGAAACCATCTACCCCCATGGTCTTCAAGATTCGACCCTCATTACTCCAATTATATCTCATTTGCAAAGCTCTGTTGAGCAACTATAGACTAATATCCTCTACAAAATAATATATTCTTTTCAGCAAATGTTAAGCAATGTCCATGGCATGGCATGACACCCTAATTTCTTTTTAAAATTTCTTCAACACACATTCCACAAACATAGTTAGCATTCAACTACCATTTCACTTGAAAAAAACATTATGACTCTCCAGAATTAAAACAAAAACATAATACCACGATGTCATCCCTCTCTCCTTGTAACTGAATTAAACGCAAATGTAAAATTGTTCAGTAATTTGTGTACATGTTTGTGACGTGTAACTCGGAAGTATTAACGTGTAAAGCCTTAGAGCTGATCAGTGAATAAAAATAAAAAAAAATAACTTGTTAAAACATTAATAAGACATTAACATCGACGATTTATAAGCATGATTAATCATCCCAATTTGATGATAGAAAATCCATACGATAGATTACGAGTAAAAGTCGGATTTCAGATAAACAGCTTATCAAATATACACATTATAAAAACCATCTTCAAACACTTCCTTAACTTTCTTGTACCTGAAATCCAAATTATTTTAGATTTAATAGTACAAGAAAGTTTCAAATTATTCCAACAATATGTCAATGAACTGCCCAATAGTGGTGCTTACAACGTACAAAATTTCTGTTGGAAAAGTTGCATGAAATGTGTGGTGAATTAACGTTTTGCTGAGTCTGAATATTTCTGAACAGTACGAAACTCTGGAACTCGAATCTGCGAATTTATGAGGTATTTTGGAATGACTGCATTGCTGCTCCTTTCTCTCAGAATGCAAGATTCCGAGCGGGAGAAAAAATGGTGGCTGAACCTGCTTTGCTCACCTTGAAGGAACAGCCTTGAACTTTCAAAGGAGAAGATCAGATTATTAAAAGAATATCTGCGACAACTACTCACATTAAAAATAGAAAAGTACTTTTGAGCGGGCATAATAAAGTACTATTCAAAGAGGAACACTCGGAACTGATTATTATCGATGTCTTTTCGTAGAAGTTTATTTTATTTTCTATAGATGAGAGTAATATAGTCCTTGCCTTGCCGTAAGTATACGTTCAGTGCAAGATGTAGGGGAGTAACAGAGTTAAAATTTAATTATGAGTATGTACTTACATAACTTTCTAACTCACCTCTATTTCTGTAAAAAATAAGAACTTTATCCATGTGCAACACTCAGATGGTGGAAAGAAGCGACAATGAGATGAATTGAGATTAAAACTAACAAACTTAAATTTTCCCTAACTTGATGGCCCTTTCTAAGCAGTCTAATATAACACACGTGTTTAGAAATTGATTTCTAATCACGGTTTTCTTTGCAGGTTCGTTGAGGTTAACCTATCGAATCAATTCTGAAAATAATGATGTGCTCATGATTCCTAGATAAATAAGGAATAACGTTGGTTTGCAACAAAATTCAGTCAATGAATTCAAAATGAAACAAAGTACTGTGTTGAATGAATCATTAATATAAACATTAAGTTAATGAATATATTCTTAGATACCTAAATTGATTTTTTAAGTAGATACACTTAGAGAAAATTTGAAGAGAAACAAATTCTAAATCTTAGGCAAAAAGCAAACTCTTTTACTGTTTGTCAATACCAGACCTGATGTATAAGTATAGTTCGGGGCAACAAATGTTGCGGAATGTTGCCACAGCTTTTTACCAATCTACAAAACTGCTTCAGTCGTCATATCTCCATACGCCATCGCATTGATAGTATTAACTTCTCATTGAGAAAGAGAGGATATGATTTCTCAATCAACTTAAAATACTTAATATATTTAAATACTCAATATTCTTAAAATCAACAAGTATACGGTAAAACGTAACTCTCAAATCATGAAAAGAAACGTCCAGATTTTTTACAATGGGGTTGCACACCAACAGACAATTAATACTCCATATTGTGCTTTTTATGAAGAAACTATGAAAAAAGTAGGCCAGAAAGACAATTCATGCAAACACACATTGTCATGTTCTTGTCAAATATCTGGATAATTTTTATTGTTAGACAGTTTCAGTTAATTAGACTATTGTTTTATTTCTGTAAATAAGTTATTCCTTTTGTCAGAAACTTGATTTTCTTTAAACCATTCACAAATTTAACAATTCCATTCAATATTTAATTTTCTTATGTTGAAAAACTGGAAGACGTTTAAATGGGTGTTTATTACATAAACAACTTGAAGCGTACTTACGATGGGCTTCAGTTTTCATTTTCCTCTGTGGCATATTTTGGATAAAATCTTAATTACATTTCTCCTGCCGATAAGGTCGGTAACCTATTCCTTCACTTCGTTTTCCGTCTAATGAAATTGAAGCTATATTTCAGCTCACGTCAATAGACGTTACAATACAGCTGAAGCATGACGAACAACGACCGCAAACAACGCTGTGTGTACTTTTTCTTAGTAATATTTTCTAAATATATTTCAGCTATCTCCAGGGATAATGTTGGTGAAGGCGTATAAAAGTTCATGTGATTCGCCGTTTCGAAAATTGGTTAAACATCTAGTTTTACTTCAACGATTTTTTCATGCATCATATTCTGGAGTAGTCAATGAGATTATGTATACATGACAATTACTAGTGTATAAAGAGTTACCTATCAACTGGAAGCAAATAACATGTGTAGCTTTGCTACATGAATTTTTCCCACCACATGTTCATTGGCAGAAAACTCATTTTCAACCCACCCAGTTTGTAACATTTATCCTGACACATTCTGTATATGTGCTTCCTAATATTCAGAATATTCCTGCATTTAATGTACATTGTTATTACTTTTTCTTTTTTCTCCATTTGACATTTTTCTGTAAAAGATTTATGATTTAAGATCATTTTTTATTTCAGATTTTACACTTTGTAGCATTTGATCCTTTTTAATATCATATTTTCAAAACGGAAAATTTGATATATAATGAAAGGGTAGGAGACATGGACTAGGAAAGCGCGACAAATTAACAACACCAGATAAAATTTTGTTTAAATAGATTTATTTAGAAATGCTGGACGAAAGAAGTGCCTGGAAAGTACATGGTGGAGACGAACAACCATGCGAAGAGTAGACAGTGTGCCGAGGAGTGCGCCTGCGGGACGAAATCCAAAATTAGAACACAAGATCTCATTTTCGAAAGTAGTGTATGAAAATCTCTTAAATGCAACGCGTTGATACTCACAGATTTAAGGGTGAAGACGTTTACTTGTAGTATCCATAGCCACCGTAGTAGGCGGGGGCGTAGGCGCCATAGTTAACGCTGCCGTAGCTGTAGGGGTAGGCCACAGCGGCGGAGCGGTAGTAGTTGCCGTAGTAGGGGGCAACGTACTGGGCCGAAACGGCAGCCAGGATGGCGAGGACGACAAGCACCTATCGAAAGAATAACAAATGAAGGTTAAGAACAAATGAATGAAACATGCGAGGGAGGGCTAAATCTCACTGGAAAGCAATAAAGAGAACATAAATTTACTATTAAATTTTATTTACGTCATTTAGAGTAAATTAAGAGAAGTAGGTCTGACGTATTTGATAAATATATAAATTATAAAGAAATATAAAAAAATTCAGATTTTTACCAATTTTATATTTTTTAAATTTACATTATATTTTATTTATTCGAATTTTATGCATCCTTATTAACAGTTTTTAAAGTTTATGGAATACGTACGGTTCATATCTAGTAATGAAAATGTTTGGGAAAAGAACCTGCTTTGTTCCATGCCGTGCAATACTATTTCTTCAAAACTAATGTCATGAGGGATGTATACAAAGAACGAAACAGTAATTGTCGCAAAAAATTATAAAACATCATTGTGAAATCAGTTAAACAAATTTCTGTAAATGTAACTCAAATGTTATATTTTTAGAAAGATCTGTACATATTTGCAATAGACTATAGAAGAAAATCTGTTACCCATCACTGTTTAAAAAAACAGACGATTGATGAACATTGCTTTCATGTTTACTCACTACTGTTTGAATTTAAAAATGCTTAGTAATATTGGAACTTCAAACATTCTCTACGTTCGGTTCACTACCTTTAGCTTCTCACACTTTTAAGTTACAGATGGGTTACATAATCCGCGCACACTGACCTCTGAAACAACTTGCACTTGAAGGTCAGAAACTACAGATTGTTAAAAATGGCAAGAACCATCCCTCTTCTAAGAGAGAATGAAAGTTAATTTGAGCATACAAATCAACTCAAATTTTAAATAGTGGTGCTATATCTAGTATGTGAATATCAAAACATGTTATCTCATATTATTTCCCAATGTCCAATTATCAAAAATTCAGAATTCCTGGATAGGAAAATAAGACCTGCCTCATTCTCTTGTGTCACTTACGCTTTAAGTATCAAAAATTGAATAAAAAAAATTGGAGCCATTTTTGAGAACATTTTGAGAAAACAAGTTTTAAAGCTTCATAAAAAGTCCCCCAAAATCAAATTATTCCTTTTAAACTTAGAGAACCTCGAAATTCCCGGCGCACGATTACAATACCTTCTTTTCTTACGAAGTGCGGGAGAGAAAATGAAATTATCATCAACTGAATATTTTCCAAAAAGGCACATTTCACAATGTGATCTAAGTTCGAAAATGGAAGTTCACATTAAGTTCGATTATCCCCCTTGACCTACGCTCAATTTCTGGGGGTAGAGCCTAAGAATGCGAGCGAACTTAGATGAAGATGTACAGCAGACATTTTCCATGTTTTCCTGTTCTGCTCTATGGCTCAACTGCCCGCTATGGTCCTTGGCCAACCGGCGGTGACCCAGCCTCTATGTCATGGGATAAGGGGTTCGTGTGGTTAGCACGAAGACATCCCTTCACCAAATGTACCGGTCTTCATACCCTTCGAGTAGACTCTCAGCGTCACACAGAAAATTGGACATTTGTAAGGAAAGTGCACGAATATAATTTGCCGCGGCCGGGAATAGAACCCGGGGTTGGGCCGTGGGAAGCGAGCATGCTAACCAACGAGCCACCAACGGAGGCTTGAACGTTTTCAGAAGAAGTAAATTTAAACCATCTCTGAACGTATTCCGTAACCAAAAATTCCTCTCTGGAGCGACGCAGTTTTGTGGGCTCCTCTTAAAAGCAAGAAGCGTGGAAGCTGATACTCACGAGCTTCAGCATGTTGAGAGATGACGGTGATCTGCTTCGGAGAACACTGATGCCCTGCCCGGCGCGCGCCCCGCTTTTATACGAAATAAGACGGTGGCCGAGGCCTTGTGGCGCACGTCAACCCGCAGGGACTGGTTGCCCGCTGACCACGCCTCGTGCGACTTGGCTGCAGTTCAACTTCTCAGACGTTTTTTGTCGTAAGGCAATTTTTGAGACCCTAAGCACATTAGATGATACTGTCTTTCGCTCATTCTTTCTTTCAATCGTATCTACGAGTACCGTCTATAGTATACTCTCTACTAAAGTGAAACAATAAAATGGGTTTCCTATTCATTCGCAATAACTTTTACAAAAAAGCAAACATTCCAAGTAACCGTAACTGTATTGTAAACGTTACCGTAGAATATTCAATCTAGAAGCCTCATATCACAAAATACTTTCGTACTAAGATAAAGACACCGGTATTGACCAGTAGCCACTTCAAATAGAAAATTCTAAAACCTAGTGCTGCTACAGAATGGTTCATCTTTCTCGCACTCGTTTTCTAATCTCCTTGGTCTAGGGTAGCTTTTCGATGTTGCCCCATCCTCTTCCCAGCTGATACACATGGGCGCCTGAATTTTGTTTCATATTTTCTGTTACTGATCCCTAAAGGTAGTATTGAAATATGACTTAGAATAATGTTGTAGAACAATAAAACATGATCATACATTCACATTTTCATTGAAAATTTTGTAGCCGTCCTTGAGAAAATGTGTAGATAGCTAAGTCTAATTCAGTCGCTGGAGGAGAATTTTAGCGGACGGCTGCTCTGATCGGTAGTTTTCCGTGGTTTCTCCGATCAACACCAGGCGAATTTCGGACCCTAGCAAACCAGTACCGTAACAAACGGGCCAAGGATCGCGCACGATTTTTCCTTCTCCGTCCGTGACGTATCCTCACTCCGTAGTTGCACACACACTTACAAGCACTACACCTCTACACATGTAAATTTTAGCGTACTTTCCTCTTTTTTTTTTGGTAAAAACAAAAATGGAAGCATTCCGAGGCACTCTTGAGAAAAAATTTAATTAAAGCTTGGAGCTTCATGTACCGCCCCCCCCCCAAATAATTAAAATAGCCATTTTAAAATCACTGTGTCAGGGTATCAGCCAGATAGTCTGAAGAAAGAAAAAAATGATGAAAATCCTGCTTACGGTTTAGCCGCCATTGTAGTTCACAGGCTGACCAGAGACGTACGGAGAGACAGACTGACATACGAAGACAGGCAGACGGATGGACGAATTGATACACCGACGGACGGACGAATAGACAGTTAGACGGACGGATTGACGGGCAGACTGACATACTGACTGATAGACAAACTGACGGACAGGTATGCAGACGGTCAGACAGGTGTTACAAGTTTTTTC